>ML256693.1:9416-57816 GCA_005239495.1 Nicotiana undulata
AATTCTTCACTGCAGTAAGATGGGACTCCTTTGGATTGGCTTGAAACCTAGCACATAGTCCCACACTGAACAAAATATCAGATCTACTTGCAGTAAGATATAGTAGAGATCCAATCATCCCTCTGTACGTCTTCTGATCAACGGATGAACCAGGTTCATCCACATCTAATTTTGTAGCTGTGGCTATTGGGGTATCTATCTCCTTTGAATCTTCCATTTTGAACTTCTTGAGGAGTTCTCTCACATACTTCTGTTGATGAATCATTGTTCCATGTGGAGTTTGTTTGATTTGCAGACCTAAGAAAAAGGTTAGCTCACCCATCATACTCATTTCAAACTCACTCCCCATTAATGTAGCAAATTCCTTGCTGAGCTTCTCAGTTGTTGCCCCAAATATGATATCATCAACATAAATTTGTACAATCAGAAGATCTTTTCCCTTTTCCTTTAAGAACAAAGTACTGTCTATTTTGCCTCGTTTGTACCCATGTTCCAGCATGAACTTTGACAATCTCTTGTACCAAGATCTAGGTGCTTGTTTGAGACCATAGAGAGCCTTGTCAAGTTTATATACATGATCAGGTTATTCTTTGCTCTCAAAACCAGGAGGCTATTTTACAAATACCTCTTCCTTCAAATAGCCATTGAGAAAGGCACTCTTTACATCCATCTGATGAAAAGTGAATTCCATGTGTGCAGCAAATGCTATAAAAAGTCTGATTGCCTCCAGTCTTGCCACAGGAGCAACGGTATCATCATAATCAATTCCCTATTCTTGGTTGTATCCTTGAAAAACAAATTTTGCCTTGTTTCTAGTAACAGTTCCATCCTCATCGAGTTTATTCCTGAAGACCCACTTGGTGCCAATTATTGATCTGTCCAGTGGTCTGGGTACCAAGTGCCATACTTGACTTCTTTCAAATTGATTCAGCTCCTCTTGCATAGCAGTTACCCAGTCAGCATCTTTCAGGGCTTCAGCAATGTTCTTTGGTTCAATCATGGATAGAAATGCATCAAACGCACACAGATTTTTCAAGGAGGATCTAGTTTTGATTCCAGATCTCAGGTCTGTTATGATGTTCTCAAGAGGGTGAGAACTCTGATATCTGTTTGGTTTGAGAGCCAGTTGTTCACTTCTGGATTGTTCCAAGTTGTCTTGTTGCAGTGGAACAGGATCAGGACCAGTATTTTCATGAGAGATTCCCCCTGTCAAGTTGCGTGGGGTTGTTGGACCTGTTCCATCTCCCATGGGTGCTTCAATGTAGTCATTTCTCCTCACCAGTCCAAGCTCCTCATCTTCTGGTTCCTGTCTCTCAGATAAAGTGTTAGTTTCATCAAAGACAACATGTACACTTTCTTCTACACACATAGTTCTTTTATTGTATATTTTATAAGCTTTGCTATGTGTAGAATATCCCAAGAACACTCCCTCATCACTTCTGGGATCAAATTTTCCTAAAGAATCTTTGCCATTATTATGCACATAACACTTGCATCCAAAGGCCCAAAGATGGGATATGTTGGGATTTCTCCCTTTAAGTAATTCATAGGGAGTTTTCTCTACCAGAGGTCTGGTCATGCATCTATTGATAATATAACATGCAGTGTTAATTGCTTCTGCCCAGAAGCTGTGAGGTAGTTTGCTTGATAGAAGCATGGTTCTTGCCATGTCTTCAAGAGTTCTGTTTTTCCTTTCAACAACCCCATTTTGCTGTGGGGTTCTAGGAGCAGAAAAATTGTGATTCACACCATGTTCATCATAGAACTCAGTGAACTTTGCATTCTCAAACTCAGTACCATGGTCAGATCTAATGGATGCTAGTTGATGTCTTAATTGATTCTGAATCTTCTTGACAAATGAGGTGAACATTTCAAATGCTTCATCCTTAGATGCCAAGAACAAGGTCCAAGTGAACCTTGAGAAATCATCTACTAGTACCATAACATATCTCTTTCCACCTCTACTTAGAGTTCTCATGGGACCACAGAGATCCATATGAACCAGTTCCAACGACCTGGTGGTACTGACCATTTTCTTACTTTTGAAAGAAGACCTTACCTGCTTCCCCCTTGCACATGCCTCACAAACCTTGTCTTCTTTGAACTTAATGTTAGGAAGCCCTACCACTAAGTCCTTAGAGACCAGCTTGTTCATTTGAGTTAGACTTGCATGACCAAGTCTTTTGTGCCACAAGAGGGGATCACTGTCCAACACACTAAGGCAAGTAAGTTCATTTTTAGACAGTGTGGACAAGTCAATGACATAAATATTGTTCATTCTTTTTCCCTGTAAAATTATCTTGTCAGTAAGCAGGTTTATCACAAAACATTTTGTGGAAGTAAAAGCGACAAGGTTACCTCTGTCACACAGTTGTGACACACTGATAAGGCTATATTTCAAGCCATCTATCAGATACACATGTTCAATTGAACATGTGTCATCTTTACCTACCTTGCTGACCCCTATTGTTTCACCTTTCTTTCCGTTTCCAAAAGAGACATTTCCTCCTTTGAGGTTTTCAAGTGAAAGGAACCGTTCCTTGTTCCCTGTCATATGCTTAGGACAGCCATTATCCAAAAACCAAAACTGGCTGCCTCCCTTCACTTGTACCTTCAAAAGAGATCAGGGGTTAGTTTTAACAACCCAAACTAGTTTGGGTCCCTTTCCATGAGAGAATGTATGAATCAGATTTTTTCTTGCCCAATTTGGTAGCCAATTTTTCTTTTTAATGAATCTCGCATTTTTCTGACTGGCCTTTTCTTTTTCAGAACACTCATATTTAGAGTGACCAGTCTTCCCACAATGGGTGAAAATTTTATTCTCAGGGAGAGTGAGATACTTGTTTTTGGGATCCCATTTAGGTAATTGACTCCCAAAACCAAGCCCTCTCCAGTTGCTACTATGATTCTCTTGAAACCATATTAAAGCATCATAAGACTTATTCCACTTACGTGTTCTATCAAATTCATACTTGATTTTGCCAAGTTCTTCTTTAAGAGACTTTATCTACTCATCTTTGGCATACATTTTATCTTTCAATTTACCTAAGTCTTCTTATAACTTCGCATGAGAGTGATCAACTACCTTTTTACTGGATCCTAGTCTCAACTTTAAATTTTCAGATTTTAGTTCTAGAATCTCAATTTTGAGTGGTTGAACCTGGTTCATCAAGACAGTGTTTTTCTTTTCAGATTCACTGACCCTTATTTCCAGGTCCATGCATTTTGCTCTCAGCATTGCACACTCTTTAGATAGTTGATCTTTCTCTTTAGAGTTCTCCTCAGAATCATCAATGAAGTCAAGTAGCAACTCAGAGAGTTTCTCCTTAGATAGAAACTTTATTTTTGTTTTAAGATGTGAGATACTTACCTGTGGCTCTTCATAAGTCTCCTCATCAGATTATCCAAGTGCCATGAGAGCTTGATCTTTTATCTCACCATCTTCTGATTCTTCATCTGAACTTTCTCCCCAAGCAGTAACCATAGACTTTGTAGTAGTTTTCTTGGGTTGGACCAGTTCCTTCTTCCAGTTCTTTCTTTCATATCTCTCCTTCCTCCATTCTACTTCCCACTGGGGGCAGTTCTTGATGAGATGATCAGTTTTTCCACACTTGTAGCATCCCTCATTAGCTGGCCTTTCAGGAGCCTTTGCCTTGTTGAACTTTCCCCCTGTAGAGATGCCTTTCTTCCTCATGAGAAAGTTTCTGAATTCTTTGGTGATCATGGCCATCTCATCATCCTCCAGATCTGCTCCCTCTGTGATCCTTAGTGCTAGACTTCTTTCTTTCTTTGGGGCATCCATTTTCATGGTCTGCCTTCTGAGTTCATAAGCAGTAAGGTTGCCAATCAACTCATCTAGTCTAAGGGTTTCCATATTTTTGGATTCCTAAATGACAAATATCTTGCTTTCCCAGGAGATAGGTAGAAACCCTTGTCAAGATCTTCTCAACCTTGTCTTTTTCAAGGATGACTCTTCCAAGAGACATGAATTCATTAGTCAAGGTTGTGAACCTTGTGTACATCTCCTGAATTGTTTCACCTTCCTTCATAATGAAGTTTTCATACTGAGAGTATAGCAATGTACCTATAGACCTCTTCACTTGAGTTGTTCCTTCATGTGCCACTTGTAGAGTATCCCAGGTTTCCTTGGCAGTGGTGCAACTTTGGATTCTCCTGTATTCATCTGGGCCTAGTCCACACACTAGCCACTTCTTGGCCTTGGCATTCTTCTCCCATTTCCTCAGATCCTTAGCTGTGCAGTCAGCCCTAGTTTTAGGCACATATACTCCTTCAGCAGTTTTCTTCATTGTTGCAAGTGGTCCATCAATGACTATGCCCCAGAGTTCATAGTCCTCTCCAATAAGGTGATCCTTCATTCTATTCTTCCACCAAGAATAGTACTGGCCGTCGAAGAGCGGTGGCCTTGCAGTTGATTGTCCTTCCCAGTTCCCAGGTGGTGCACTCATCTTGATCTTTTCCTAGGTGTTAGCCTNAAGTTAATTGTGCAGTACCCAATTTTCGAGTGATGTCTAATAAGAAGAACCAGGTTCTTATTACTCTACTACTTACTACTATTTGCGGAATAATTAAGCAGTAACAGTAAAGACACAGAGATTTTTACGTGGAAAACACCTGGCTAAAAAGGTGAAAAAACCACTACCTACTCCTCAGTAGGATTTGCTCAAAACTCTTCACTAAACACTGAGCCAAAACGGACTTACAAAATAAACTCTTTTGTAATCCTAGGACTAACTCTAATCCTCTTTGTATCAACTAGCCTCTAGCTAATTTCTACAGAATTCAAGCTAACTCTAACTTGATCAGTTTGTACCTATTACAATTGCTTTTATGAAAGCTGATAAGATACAGTATTTAAACTCCAACTATAATCAACTAGACTCAATATACAAACAATGAAGCTGTTCCTTCTAGTTGAACTGTAGCCTTTTGTATCGCACAACAATTCTGCTTGCAAAACCTTTGGAACTTTTGCTTCAGAACTTGATTCACTTTTGCACTTGTGCGTCACTTCTTTCAGCAGTAACACATTGATTATTTATAGAGTCCGTTTGTTGAGTCCATAATTCAATTCTGATCCAACTCTTCCTTGGTAAACGAGTTTGATTGTAACTCAACTTCCTTCCTCTATATATGTCCTAGCTGAAAGCAACTTCTATCTTCTCTTATCAATTTACAACCTTTTCGTATTAGGAGACATTCTCTTAGTTATTTGATACTTAGCAATCACTGATATCTCCTAGACTTGTACGATTTGTGATCTAACTGCCTCATTCATAAGTGTATGCTATGATGGACCTGGTTCAACTGGACACATTTTGTCAATCTTCAAAACCCATTCAGTGATATGGGCCAACAGAGGATCTATTCATATGTTGACTCAGTTAGTGGCCGCTCAGGCCCAGAGATCTCATGCTACCCCTGCATCCTCCAACGGAAAGGGAGGTTCCGCCTGCTCCAGCGTTCTGGTCAACCAGTTTCTGCGGTTGGCCCCTCCGGAGTTCTCAGGTACGGATCCAGAGGCCGACCCACAGGATTTTCTTGATGAGATGTACAAGACCCTTCGGGTGATGAAGGCTACAGAGACAGAGGGGGTCGATTTATCTTCGTACAGGCTGAGGGGAGAAGCATATTCCTGGTTCGAGATGTGGGAGGGTTCCCGTGGGGAGGGAAGTCCTCCGGCTAGATGGGACGAGTTCGTAGATGCGTTCATGGATCAATTTTTGCTTGCCGAAACTATGGCAGCCCGTGCTACAGAGTTTGAGGTCCTCAAGCAGGGCAGTATGAGTGTTTGGAGTACCACATGGAGTTCGTAAGGTTGTCCAAGTATGCTCATCAGTTAGTGTCGACGATAGGTGCTCGAGTTCGACGATTTGTTTAGGGTCTCAATACTTTGGTTGTGAATGAGGCTGCTACAACGGATTTACACTCGGATATGAATTATGGAAAGATCGTGGAGTTCGCCCAGTCCACGGAGGCTAGAAAGTTGAAGATACAGGCAGACAGGGAAATTAGCAGTAAAGCCCGGTCAGTGGGTCACTCAGAGAGCGTAGTTGCAGGGGGGAGACCAGTTCTGGGGAGGGGGCCATCAGGGCCATCCCAGTCTTATGCACAATCCTCAGCCAGTGCACCGCCATCCGTGCGTTGTTTTCAGCCGAATAGTCATTGGAGACCACGACCCGACAGCAGGAGACCCCATCAGTCAGGTCGTCCCAGAGGAAGGTTCCAGAAGCAGAGGAGGGCTCCGTGCCCTAAGTGCGGAGGGTTTCATACTGAGGCTTGTTATTTGGATCGCCCGATATGCTATAGGTGTGGGGTGAGGGGTCATCTTCAGCGGGATTGACGTGCGCCCAGCCAGGGCATGGGTAGGGGATTTGCTCAGTCATCCGGTTCTTCAGCCTCCACATCTTCAGTGTGTCCTCCAGCTCCAGCAGGACGTGGTGTATTTAGGGGTGGAGCTTGTGGTAGAGGTGGACCCAGCCGATTCTATACTTTTAGTGGTCGCCCGAACGCAGAGGCTTCTCCAGATGTTGTTACAGGTATTATGAATGTTCAAGCACTTGATTGTTATGCTGTTATTAATCCGGGGTCCTCCTTGTCTTATGTTAGCCTGTTTATTGCTTCAAGTTTTGGGATAGAACCCGAACAGCTTCATGAGTCATTCTCTGTATCGACTTCGGTTGGTGATTCTATTAAAGCATCGCGAGTCTATAAGAATTGTGTTGTCACGGTATGTGGTCGCGTTACCATGGCCGATCTTATTGAGCTTGGGATGGTAGATTTTGATATTATTATGGGAATGGACTGGCTTTATTCGTGCTTTGCTAAACTCGACTGCCGAACGGGAGTCATGAGACTCGAGTTTCCTAATGAGCTGGTTATTGAGTGGAAGGGGAATGGTGTGGTGCCGAAGGGTAGGTTTATTTCCTACCTTAAGGCTTCGAAGATGATTAAGAAGGGATGTATCTATCATTTGGTCTGGGTCGCGAACACCGCTTCAGAAGTGTCGGCCCCCGAATCTGTGCCAATTGTGAATGAGTTTCTTGAAGTGTTTCCGGACGAGCTTCCAGGGATTCCGCCAGATAGGTAGATTGATTTCGGGATTGATGTATTGCCAGATACGCAGCCTATAATTATTCCACCATACAGAATGGCGCCAGAAGAGTTAAGGGAGTTAAAGCGGCAGTTGAAGGATTTATTAGAAAAAGGGTTCATTCGGCCGAGTGTGTCGCCGTGGGGCGCTCCGATTCTTTTCGTCAGAAAGAAGGATGGGTCGGTTCGGATGTGTATCGATTATCGACAGCTCAACAAAGTCACTATCAAAAACAAGTATCCATTGCCTCGAATAGATGATTTGTTTGATCAATTTCAAGGTGCGAGGTTCTTCTCCAAAATTGATTTACGGTCTGGGTATCATCAGTTAAAGTTCAGAGAGCAAGATATTCCTAAGACCGCCTTCAGGACCCGTTATGGTCATTTTGAATTTTTGGTAATGTCCTTCGGGCTGACCAATGCCCCAACAGCTTTCATGGATCTTATGAATCGGGTTTTCAAGCCATTTCTAGACTCCTTCGTGATTGTTTCTATAGATGATATCCTTGTCTACTCGCAGAGTCGGGAAGATCATGCTAATCACCTCAGAGCAGTCCTGCACACTCTTCATCGTCACCAGTTGTATGCTAAATTTTCAAAATGTGAGTTTTGGCTAGAATCAGTCGCGCTTTTGGGTCATGTTGTTTCGAGAGAAGGGATTCAGATTGATCCCCTAAAGATCGCGACAGTGAAAGATTGGCCTAGACCAACGACCCCGACAGAGATTCGTAGTTTCTTGGGTCTAGCTGGGTATTATCGGAGGTTTGTGGAGGGATTCTCTACCCTCGCCTCCCCATTGACTAAATTGACGCA
Source organism: Nicotiana undulata (assembly GCA_005239495.1). Taxonomy (NCBI): domain Eukaryota; kingdom Viridiplantae; phylum Streptophyta; class Magnoliopsida; order Solanales; family Solanaceae; genus Nicotiana; species Nicotiana undulata. The sequence goes on from ML256693.1 coordinate 17,340, forward strand.
GAAAGCGGTGAAGTTCCAGTGGTCCGACGCTTGTGAGAAAAGTTTTTAGGAATTGAAGTCGAGATTGACTTCTCCACCGGTATTGACCTTGCCAGAAGGTATAGAGGAATTAGTGGTTTATTGCGATGCTTCAAGGGTTGGTTTGGGGTGTGTGTTGATGCAACATGGGAAGGTTATAGNGTTCTCAGACCACAAGAGTCTTCAGTATTTATTCAAGCAGAAGGAACTGAATCTAAGGCAGCGGAGGTGGCTAGAATTTCTTAAGGATTATGATATGAACATCTTGTACCATCCAGGAAAGGCGAATGTGGTGGCCGATGCTCTCAGTCGGAAGTCTATGGGTAGTTTAACTCATTTGGAAGCGGATCAGAGGCCCTTGGCTCAGGAGGTTTATCAATTGGCCAATTTGGGGGATTGTATTTCGACCTCAGATAAAGGGAATGTTGTGGTGCATAATGGGGCAGAATCGTTACTTGTAGCGGAAGTCAAAGAAAAACAGTTTATTGATCCAGCATTGGCACAGTTGAAGGAGGCAGTTCTGAATAACAAGATTTTGGCATTTTCACTCGGCAGCTGTGATGGTGTATTACGATGTCAGGGTAGGTTGTGTGTCCCCGATGTGGATGGTCTTCGGGAAAGGGTAATGGTGGAGGCACACAATTCCAGGTATTCCGTGCATCCAGGTTCTACGGAGATGTATCATTATCTCCGGGAAATTTATTGGTGGAGCGGTATGAACAGGGATGTGGCAGACCTTGTATCCAAATGTTAAAATTGACAACAAGTGATGGCCGAGCATCAGAGGCCCGGTGGGTTAACCCAGCTTGTAGAAATACCAATGTGGAAGTGGGAAATGATTAATATGGATTTTGTAGCAGGGTTACCTCGCACTCAGTGCAAGTTTGACTCGATTTGGGTGATAGTGGATCGACTCACGAAATCAGCTCACTTTTTGCCAGTCAAGTCCACCGACACAGCGGAACAGTATGCTCAATTGTACATCAAGGAGATAGTTAGACTTCATGGCACTCCAGTTTTTATTATCTCAGATCGAGGGGCCCAGTTCACAGCTAATATTTGGTGGAAAGTTCAGCAAGGTTTGGGTACTCAGGTAAATCTCAGCACGACTTTCTATCCACAAACTGACGGTCAGGCAGAGCGGACTATTCAGACGCTTGAAGATATGTTATGGGCTTGTGTTTTAGACTTCAAGGGTAATTGGGATGATCATTTTCCCCTTGTCGAGTTTCCTTATAATAACAGCTTCCATGCTAGTATCTGAATGGCCCCGTTTGAGGCATTGTACGAAATTAGGTGTAGATCTCCGATCGGATGGTTCGAGGTTGGTGAAGCAGAATTGTTAGGACCAGATATTGTGCACCAAGCTATGGAGAAAGTTAGAGTCATTCGGGAAAGGATGAAAACTGCTCATAGTCGCCAGAAATCTTACGCCGATGTTCGCCGGAGAGAATTAGAATTCCAAGTAGATGATTGGGTGTTCTTAAAGGTGCCTCCCATGAAGGGAGTGATGCGGTTTGGGAAGAAAGGGAAGTTGAGCCCTAGGTACGTCGGGCCATATCGGATCGCTCAAAGGATAGGACAGGTGGCTTATAGGCTGGAATTGCCCCATGAAATGCCATTAGTGCACCCAGTGTTCCATGTGTCTATGTTGAAGAAAGTGGTTGGAGATCCATCTTCCATCGTGCCAGTTGGGACTATTGAGGTTAATGAAGAGTTATCATACGAAGAGGCTCCGGTTGCTATTCTTGATAGGCAAGTCCGTAAATTGAGAAATAAGGAAATTGCTTCAGTCAAAGTGTTGTGGCGAAGTCAGCAAGTTGAAAAAGCTACATGGGATGCGGAGAAGGAAATGAAAGAAAAGTACCCCCACTTGTTTGAATGAGTCTAGTAGTGAATCGTGCGTGTTCCTATTCCTAGGCAATTGTAAGTTGTGGTTAATGTTGCATAAGAAGGGACCTTATTTTGTTTTCCCCTAAAATACCTTGTGGTTGTAACTGTTCTATGTATACCACAATTGTTTGTGTTGTCCTTACTTGAAAAATATGTGACCCCTTAAAGCAAATAAAAATTTTGTGAAACAAATGTGCTAAGTAAGTGATTAATGGTAGTGTAGATTGGTAATGGTTAATTGAATTGTCTATGATCTATTGAGGTGATTGAACTGTATGGGGCGCACTGAAATGGCCCAAGCTTATGTGCAAGTATGTGCCACTAATTGAATCATATGCTAATTTGTGATGTAAAGAGAATGAACTAGGTGTAGTTGTCAAAGTAATTGGATGTGTGCAAGTGTTGAGGTAATGAATTGTATACCAGTTGAAGAGATAACAAAAACTGTGTAATGATGCTTGGAAATGTGTTTCGGGAGCTCTCTGACAGGTAGATGGGTCTAAATACAAAAGAGACCCTGGCAAAATTTTCTGAAAATATTGGAGTTAGTGTAAATCTGGAAGTTTGCATATCATGTCTTCAAAACCAAAAGTTTTCCAAAATCCTCATTCGAGGACGAATGATTTTAAGGGGGGGGGAGAATATAAAGACTCGTAAAAAAATTTCTTGTTTAAAATAATGCCCGAATAAGTCCCCGAGTTTATAACTGTAGAAATTCTTAAAACGGACCTTGCTTGGGTAAAAGTACCCCGGAATTCGAAAGATCAAATTTGCCAGAAATTGTGCTGTTATGCGACGCACTATGCGATCGCATAACGTATATGCGGACCGCATAATGGTCACATACCTGGGCAGACTTCAGCTCAAATTAAGGACAACTATGGGGTCCAGAATGCGATTGCATTCTGGTTATGCGGACCGCATAGTTGTCGCATTCTTGCCCATTGGTTTTTGGTGAGGGAGGTTATGAGACGCACTATGAGATCGCATAACATGTATGCGGATCGAATAGTGGTCGCATACCTGCTCAGTGTGTTTTTAGTTTTGTCCCATCTTGAGGGCCATTCTGCGACCGGTATGCGGACCGCATGTCAGGAATGTGATCGCATTCCTTACCGCATTTCGTGTCGGGGCTCCTAATTTCTAATTTTAAAACTCGACCCCCTGTTCAATAAAACACCCCTCCGCTTCATTTTTAACCATTTTCTGACTAAGAATAGAGAGAGAAAAAGAGAGGTCTTGAGAGAAAGGGGTTTCAACATCATCCATTTGGTCTTCCACAATCACTCAAGCCCGGGAATTTTCGAGTCATTGTCTTCTTCACTTAAAGAGGTAAGTCCCCACCCCATTTCCCTTAAATTTCCAAACTTTGGTTAATAAGTAGAACTCCCCTAAAGGAGTTCTTGAAGATAAAAGAGACAAACCTTGCATGCATGTCCATTAACTGTCGCAATCTAGCAAAAGGAAGTGGGTTAGGGTTAATATTCACAAATAAGGGGTTAGAAATCTAAGGGGTCATATAGCAATAGATAAAATTCCTAAGCGAGTTTGAATGGTGTTCATGATTCCCAATTCTAAGATGAATGTGTTGCATTATGAATAAGATTGACGTTACTTGACGGTCCGGTGATTTGTGATAGAAATTAAAAAGGGAAAACTCGACACAAGGTATGTATGGCTAACTTTAATCTTTGTAAATCGCTTTGTGGTGTCTGAGCATACGGTATGTGTATTGGTGTGAATATGTACAATTGGTTGTTCAAATTGTGTTAAAGCGTGAAGTATATTCCTTGTATGTCTTTAGTTGATCACCACACTACCATGCTAAGTGAAATGATACTAGTAGGTTAATGAATCCAAGAGTATGAATGTATATGTTAAAGGTTTTGTAACAAGTAACGCAAAGGAGTTGTGGTGTGATGTAATTGAACTAAACGTCTGTGGCAATATCGTATATGATTCTCTGTTTGGTAAGGTTTAATGCGGTACGGTTTTTTTTACGTATTGTGGATTGTAAATAGCTATATTCCTATTGCTGAAATTTCCTGTGATTGAATTGTGAACTGTCATTGTTGATATGAGATATGATTATCTGGTGGGATCGGGTTGCGCGCCGCAACAGGAGGGATAAGGGTGATATGTGAGAAGTGATAAGGGGGAGATGTGATTGTCCGGTGGGATCGGGTTGCACGCCGCAATAGAAACATAAGAAATGATTGTGATTGTCAGGTGGGATTGGGTTGCGCGCCGCAACAGAAGGAATAAGGGTGGAATGTTGAGAAGGGATAAGGTTGGAATGGTGATTGTGATGGTGATTAAGTGAGAATTGTGGAACTTCCATTGTGTTTCTTTCTATATCTTTGTGCAGTGATTGTGTGACTCTCTGTCTGTCTCTTGCCTGTGCATTATTGAGTTTACTTAGAGTAAAGTATGTTCATACATACCGGTACAATTCAAATGTACTGACGTCCCTTTTGCCGGGGGCGCTACATTCTTGTGATGATTGTAGGTGGTTCTATAGCAGGTACTCCATCCCACCAACAGTAGTGCCTCCTCTACGTCCCATCAGCTATTTTGGTGAGCCCCTTTCCTCTTGGGGCCCTGTGTGATTCATGCAACCTCTTCTTCCGGATTTTCATTTTGGTATTTGTGTAAGGTATAGTCGGAGCCTTGTTACCGGCAAGTATTATATAACTCATTTGTACTCTTAGAGGCTCCGTAGACAGGAAGTGTGGGTTATGTACATATGTATTTTGGGCAGTATAACTTGTAGAACATGTAAAGTAAACTTGTATGTTATGTATATTTTGTAAGTATTGTACCACATGTGGGTAATGATAGAAATCTACAATTTAATTCCAGGTTGTAAGAATGTGTTTAAATTATAATTGAATAATGTACATTGGAATCACGGCGTAATACATGGGATGGAAAAAGGGAATCCAGGTTCGCTTGACTGGGGCTATCCGGTCGAGCGTCGGTCGTGTCCCTCGGTTTTGGGGCATGACAGTACAATGATTAGCAAGCTTCTAGACTACATGGTTCGTGCCAAGATTTATCGGTATAGAGCTCTACTTTTTTTATCATTGTGTGTAAGTAGAGATGAGAGTTACCCCAAAATAATAATGAAATGTATATGAATAAAGGGGGTATCTCAACAGTGTTGAGTCGGCATGGTAAAAGAAGAAATTGGTCAACGGTGTTTGTGGCAAGCTTACGAAGAGGATGATCAGCCAATGCAACCTCAATTACTTGACTCAGTTCTCATAAATTCTTTTGAAAGAGTTGTTTCTCGGACTCTCCATAATACGTGGCGCATAAGGTTTGAACGGTTGTGTCAGGTCATATGACGGTGTCAGAATATGCCATTAGGTTCGATAAGTTAGCCCGTCATACTCGTACTTTGATTCATCTAGCCAGAGATCGAGTCCCCATACTCATTAAATGACTCAAATATGATTGTAAAAGTTTGGATGACTCAGGGCAGGTTGATACTTCATTTCGGCTAGTGATAGAAATTGTCCTACACATATAAGAGTCATATTTCATCAGAACACTCAAGATATGTGCCCCGTTGCAGTTACAACTCAACTTACATGTCAAAGGTGGAGGTCAGACTCCTAGAGGTGGAGACCCAACCTATTGGTATATTTTCTATGGTAGGGATGAGATCGTTACATTAAATGGTGTCATTACAACAACAATCTCTAATTATTATAAAGTGATGATTTTCTGAATTCTTCTAATATGCTCTAATCTCGGGTGAGCTTCGTAACTCAAAAATCTTCTTGTGGGAACACTAGTATTGAGAAATTCTATGGAGATAGCTATGTATATCATTACATGTTGCAATTTTGTTTAACGGAAAATATTAGAAAGAAGAAAATGGAATGTTTCGATTGGTGGTGTGCATATTACTTGTGATTCAGAACTGAGGGCGAGATCCTCGCATTTTGATATGATTTTGTATGTTTAAATCGGGCTACGAGCCACGGTGGAATTTATGTAGGGACGAGGTCCTTGTGATGGAAATTCTTGTGTTTAAAGTCTCCCTTGTGAATTAAAACTTTACTATAGTACTGGTAGGGAGTCATGCCTATTAGGCTTATTCAACAATTTATGTATTAAATAATAATGACCATAATAATAAATGAATAAATAATGATAATAAAATTAATACTAATAATAATTAAATAAATAAATAAATAAATAAACTAAATAATTAACTGTGTAGAATTTGCCAAATCTGTGTCATAATTATTGAGCTTTGACCTGCGAAGTATGTGCCGCCCATGTGGCATTAAATGAGACACTTTAAGTCGGGTATATAATTATGAGGTCTTCATGAATCTTACCTCGTCATCAGTATTGTGAAGGTTGAAAGGGGATTATTGTTAACGTGAAGCTCTTGTGTAACTACCCGACCGGTTATTTCGGGAATTTAAGGTCCGTTCGGTGGCGTAAGGTCTTGAACAGCTTCACATTGTGTATATCGACTTGTGTGCGTGGTTAGATTCAATTACCGGATAATCCGGAGTCGAATTGGAAGAAACCTTTCAGTTTTCGAAGCTTAAGTGATGAAAGTTGACCAAAGGTTTGACTTTTGTGTAAACGGACTTGGAATGAGTTTTGGTTAATGTCGACAGCTTCGTACAAATGTTTTGGACTTAGGCGCGTGTCCGGAATTTGTTTTGCAAGTCTGTAAAGTGATTTGAGGTATTTTTGCGAAACTTTTCGGCGATTTCGGTCGATAGGTGATATTTTGATATCGGGCTCGGAATGGAACTCTAAGAGTGATTGTGGGTTCGTTATGTAATTTGGTACTTGTCTGCAAAATTTCACGTCATTCCGGGTTGAATTGATAGGTTTCAACGCGAGTTTTGATATTTGAAGTTTTGAAAAATTTCTATGTTTGATTTTTGGTTTGATTCGTCATTTTTGTGTTATTTTATGTGTTTTGAAACCTCGAGCGAGTCCGTGTTAGGTTACATGACTTGTCTGTGTGTTTGGACAGGGTATCGGGGGCCTCGGGTGTGATTTGGATGGATCTCGGGTCCATTTTTCCTTATTTTGAACAGCTGAATTTTGGCCTTCTGGTTTCCTTCTATGCGATCGCATAGGATTAGTCGCGATCGCATAGAGTCTTTTTGAGAAGCCCAGACTTCCTTCAGTGGGATCATAATTGCAAGCCCGCGATCGCATACCTCCACAGACCACACACTCCGCGATCGCATCCCTCCCTTCGCGTTCGCACAGTATAACATAGGGCTGGGCAATTGATATTATTTCTTCTTCGTGATCGCAGAGCAGCCCTGCGTTCGCAGTGTGTCCCTGCCTTCCTTCTCCGCGTTCGCATACCTCTTGCCGTGATCGCATAGTATCTTTTGCCAGCAGCAACCTTTCCTCTCCGCGATCGCATCAACTTGTCCGCGATCGCGATGCTTTAAGCACATGGGCAGAATATAAGTTCCCAAAATCGGGGTTTCACCATTTTAAACATATTTTGACTTCTAGAACTCGGTTTTGGGCGATTCCTTAAGGGTTTTTCACACAAATCAAATGGGTAAGTGTTCTTCCACTATAATTAATTATATTTCATGAAGTAATTCTTGTTTTTATCATTTAATTTGTGTTTTGGATTGAGGGAATTGTGGGTTTTGAAAGAAAACTTCAAAAATAAAAATTTACGATTTGAAAGACCAAATAACATCGGAATTTGATAAATTTTGTATGGGTGAACTCATATCGGAATGAGTAATCATAATTTGTAAAAAAATTCGGGTTCCGAGGTGCGGGCCCAAGGTTCGACTTTTGGGTCGATTTTTATAAATTAGTAAAGATTGAAACTTTATTATTCAGAATCATTCCTTATACGTTCTATATGTATTTTGAAGTTGTTTTAGTTGATTTTGAGCTGTACGGAGGCTTTTCCGCCCGAGAAGTCTACTTTGAGTATCTGGTTGTCGTCTTTGAGGTAAGTATCTTGCCTAACCTTGTGTGGGGGAACTACCCCTTAGGATTGAGTCTTCTTTGTTGATTGTAGTCAGTGTATACGAGGTGACGAGTGCGTACTCGGACTTATTTGCTAATAGATTGGCCTTTTAGGATTCGTTGGTTCTTATGTTATCTGTGTATGAGTCGTAAATATTATATTTGAATCCTTGGTTTTTAATTTCATTATTTTCTGCTTAAATTAGAATTACTTGCTTTTGGATTCCTTCGTTGGCTAGTTGATCTTAATTGAATATTTTACCGCTCTTATCTTCATGCCATATTTGCTTTCTAAGAACTGCCAAATTGACTTTATTAGTATTACCTAGCTTTCTAGTTGTCTAGCCGTAGTTAAAACATCCGCTCGTTGGAGTCAAGCATGCTCGTGAGTCCTACAGTGTGATTTATATGACTTTTCCCTTAGGTGCTACTTGGGTCTAGTTGATAAATATTTATGTTGTTGATGTTTTCTTGATGTTGCTTATTACTGGGCCTTTGTTTAAGCTGAGTTTTATCCCGTGAAGTTAACTGTTTAGGTGAGATTGATTATAGTTGTTTCCCTTGCCGGGATCTTGTGGTTTCTCTTATTATTCCTGTTGTTGATGATGTTGTTTGCCTTGTTGACTCCCTTGCCGGGATGTTGTGATTTATGGCTCTTATTGTTGACTTTCCTTGCCAAACTGTTGTTTGTTGTTATGGTTTGGGTGAGGAAGAGTGTAAAGAACGAAGGGTGATGCCGTGTATTCATTTCATTCATTGCATTGTGAGGAAGAGAGTAAAAGCATGAAAGGTGATGTCGTGCCATGATTTTTACATTTAAAAGCACGAAGGAACATGTCGTGCCCTTTCATTTATATTGCATTGTGAGGATGAGAGTAAAAGCATGAAGGGTGATGCCGTGCACTTATCTTTGCATTATTGTTTCCATTGTTCTGTTTGATAACGTCTACACTTGTTTTTGTGAGGATGAGAGTAAAAGCACGAAGGGTGATGTCATGCACTTATCTTTGCATTATTGTTTCCATTTGTTCTATTTGATAACTACTACACTTATTTTGGTGAAGATGAGAGTAAAGCACGAAGGGTGATGTCATGTACTTGTTTTAGTGAGGAAGAGAGTAAAAGCACGAAGGGTGATGTCGTGCACTTGCCTTTGCATTATATTTCCGTGTTCCTTTTTTATATTTACTGCATTTGTTTAAGAGTTAATATTCCACTGTTTTGATTTGGATATTCATACTGATCTCTTACTATATTCATTGATAAGACTTGATGTTCCTCCTGCATTGCATGGCAAGTTTTGAGTTACAAACTGAATTCTGATAGGTCTACCTTGAGAAGATTATGATTTTGAGATTATACTGAGGAGTTTTATTGAAAAAGTAATGGTTTCGAAATGATATCTGAAGGAATTTTACATCGAAAGTATATTTTAAAAGCACTAGTCTTGCGTAAAATGATATTTGGAAGTCTTTTACGGGGAAGCTTCTTTGGAGGTTTGTATTTTGGAAAGGAACTATGATCTTCGTAATTCTATCTATTAAATGAACTTATATCTACTTTTGGAGAAAGTATGTTTTCAAAGGAAACTCTTCCATACTAAAATGATTGTATTGGCAAAAGTTTTTCATATGAACTGATGTTTAAACATTTTCACCAATTTATGGATTTTAATGGCTAAGGCCCGATGTGAACAAACAGACGTAGAGTTGAGTTGTTGGTATGCTCTATTGTATTGTGTTTCCTTTCGGTTTGGCTTGTTTTGCTGTCCATCTTTCTGTGCATTTTTGTGATGTTTCGTGATTGATTTTCTGTAATTTCCTTCCGCTTTACATTGCCATGGTTGTATATTATTCAGTGAAGTCTTAGATAGATGTAACGTTCGGTCAATTATATATTCATGTTATTTATTTTGTAGACCAGTGGTGTCTTGACTAGTCCTCGTCACTACTCCACTGAGGTTAGTCTTGATACTACTGGGCACCGCTGTGGTGTGCTCATACTCTCTTCTGTGCATTTTTGTTGCACAGATCCAGATATTGATTGATAGTAACTACGCGGATGATTGTTCAGGAGACTCAAGGTAACCTGTTGCTGCGTTCACAGGCTTCGGAGTCACCTTCATTGTATTATTACTCATACACTGTTGTATTTATTTTCAAACAGTTGTATTTAGAAGTCGTAGGAGATTCGTAGAGCTTATGACTTGTATTACCGGTTTTGGGAAAAACATTTTAAACTCGGTCAAGGTTTCTTATCAAGACTGCTAGTTTTCCTTTACTTATCGTTGTTATTATTAACTGTTAGGCTTACCTAGTCTCTACGACTAGATGCCATCATGATACCCAGCTGAGGGAAATTTGGGTAGTGACAAGTTGGTATCAGAGCTCTAGGTTCATAGGTGCTACAAGTCATAAGCAGGTTTAGTAGAGTCTTGTGGATCAGTACGGAGACGTCTGTACTTATCTTCGAGAGGATACAGAACTATTAGGACAATTTCACTTCCTTCATTCCTATCGTGCGAGTTCATTGATCTAGAAGTTTGAAATTATCGTTCCATTCTCTCATCGATGGTGAGGACACAAACTTCGGTTCTTGATGACGTTACCCCAAAGCAAGTGTCTCAAGGGTCAGAGACAGAGGCCGACGAGGAGCACGTGTCGCCGTTAAGATGCCTTTTAGAGCAGCCATTGAGGAGTCGCCAGTAGTTCTAGTTGGGAGACAGGTATCGGGGGTGCCTGTTGCTACCCCGGACTTCAGGAGGCCTGGGCATAGTTTGGAGAATAATTGGTACATTGACTTAGGCGAGATTGATTCTAGTTCACCGGCTATTACACGGATCAGAAGAGGAGTTCAGACTCCCACCGTCCACACTCCAGAGCAGTGGGATCATATTGGTCAGGTTCCAGTTGTCATGGCAGCACGACATGTGGTTTCAGTTCAGCCCGTGGTTAGGGCAGTAGCATCGGAGGAAGAATACCTTGGACTTGAGAGGTACAGGAAGTACCACCCTCATATATTTCAGCGGATTGGCGGCAGATGGTGCCCAGGGTTTCCTGGGGGAGTGTCACTATGTTCTTCGTACTTCGGGTGTTATGGAGACGAGCGAGATTGTTTTATCACATCTCCGGTTCAGAGTAGTGAGTTGATCAGTGGTGACGACACATGAGTTGGGGTAACCTCGCCGAGTCAGCTTCGCTAGCATGGATTCAGTTTTCGGAGATGTTTTGGGGGAGGTTGCACCTCAGTTCCTTCGGAATATTTGGCGCGCAGAGTTTGGGCAGTTTCGTTAGGGCACTATGTCAGTGTTGTAGCACAATGTCAGATTCAGTGAGTTGGCCAGATATGCACCTCGTTTGGTTGCTTCAGTTAGGAGATGAGTCAGTAGGATCATTGAGGGATTCAGACAGGATATGCGATTCAGCAGAACTCGAGAATTAGAGTGGGGTGCCTCGTTTCAGCAGGCAGTAGGGATCGCTCGCCGGTTAGGGAGCATATGGGACCGGGAGCGAGAGGACAGACAAGTTTAGGAGGGAGAGTTCAGGGAGGCAAGGAGGCCTCGTAGACCGGAGTAATCTACTGGCCTTTATTATGGCACCAAGGTGCGTCATGGGAGAGAATTTTGGGTCAACCAGTTCAGTTTGCATTACCAGCTTCGTATGGGGTCTTAGGTACTCATGGGTCACAGAGGAGTCGTATTGTATGTTCTCCACATCCGCGTCGGCAGAGAGGTTGTTTGAGTGTGGAGATGTGAGCCACAGGGTGAGAGGTTGTTCCAGGATTCAGGTAGGTGCGTTATAGCAGGGTATTCAGGTGAGTAGAGGGCGCCCAAGAGGGGGACCCATTGATGTGTTTCATATAGTAGGCTGGAGGCCGTTGTGCCAGGTATTATCACACAGGTATGTTTTGATGTGTTACAGAGGGGCACCAATTGTATTTTACTATAGCTTTGTTGGACAGGTTGAGTTTCCCTATTTGTTGTTTCATTTATGAGTGAGTTTCATGTTTTGCACTCTATTTTTTGTTTGCTCCGGTTAGGAGATTCTATGAGTAGTAGCACGTGTCTATCGTTGGTTTTATTCATTCTTGATAGTGGTGAAACCGGAAGTGAGTCTTTGTTGTTCTTCGTGGTAAGCTTTATGTGAGTTTCCTGAGTACTTTTTTTACGAGTTGTGATTTGGTTCTCCATCGAGATGTGAGTTCAGTTAGTGTTATGATTTTTATCAGCTGGGATGAATTAGTGGAGGAAATTTTGATTGGTGTGATATATTTTCAGTATGTGATTCAGAGTTTAGGGCGAGGTCCTCGTGATATTTTTGATTCGATATGTTGTGGAACAGGCTGAGTACCGCGGTGGAAATTATATCAGGATGGTATCCTTGTTATATGTTCATATGCTTTGATTTTTCCTTGTTATATTGATTTTGGTAAGTCAGTATTGATAGAGAGTTGTGCCTATGGGCTTTTGCTTGATAAATCCTTTATATGCTTCTATATTCATATTCAGTCATTTTGTTATGTGCTTCTTTAGTTTAATTTGCGGGATGTGTGTCGGTGCTGTTAGTTGTGGCTTGGTGATTCGGGTATTTAATAATGAAGTCTTCGTGTTCATTGCATCATTATCAGTATTATGGGGTTTGGAAACAGAGTTCTTCCATATGTGGGGCCAATTGCCAATGTTGAGTTGATTTCGACAGTTATTGTGATCAAAAGTGCTATTTGAGTCTATTTGTGACGAGCTATATTGTGTGGTCGTTACTTATGGGTATAGACCTGGGTTGATGCAGCTGGTTGAGGCTAATGTCGGATATGCAGTTAGAATCGGGTCTTTTGAGAAATGAGTATAAGGTGAGAAAGTGAGGTATGAAGTTGATCGGTGGTGATGTGAGGGCTATGTTGCGGTTGTGATTGTTTCGTCAGGCTTATGTGGATTTGGGTGACGTGGGATCACCCGCGGGTATGTGTTAGAAGTGTGCAATCAGTGAGTGGAAGAGTTTGATGAATCTTGGCACATTCGAGGACGAACGTTTGTTTAAGAGGGGGAGAATGTAACGACCCGATCGGTCGTTTTGGGAATTTAAGCTCTGCTCGGTGGTGTAAGGTCTTGAACAGCTTCACATTGTGTATATCAACCTGTGTGCGTGGTTAGATTCAGTTACCGGATAATCCGGAGTCGAATTGGAAGAAACATTTCAGTTTTGGAAGCTTAAGTGATGAAAGTTGACCGGAGGTTTGAATTTTGTGTAAACGGCCTTGGAATGAGTTTTGGTTAATGTCGACAACTTCGTACGAAGGTTTTGGACTTAGGCGCGTGTCCGGAATTGGTTTTGGATGTCTGTAGAGTGATTTGAAGTATTTTGGCGAAAGTTAGAATTTTGGCGATTTCGGTAGATAGGTAAGATTTTTATATCGGACTCGCAATGGAATTCCGAGAGTGGATGTAGGTTCATTATGTCATTTGGGACTTGTCTGCAAATTTTCACGTCATTCCGGGTAGAATTGATAGGTTTCGACACGAGTTTTGATATTTGAAGTTTTGAAAATTTTCTAAGTTTGATTTTTGGTTTGATTCGTCATTTTTGTGTTGTTTTATGTGTTTTGAAACCTCGTGTTAGGTTACATGACTTGTGTGTGTGTTTTGACCGGGTCCTGGGGGCCTCGGGTGTGATTCTGATGGGTGTCGGGTCCATTTTCCCTATTTTGAACAGCTGAAGTTTTGCCTTCTGGTTTCCTTCTATGCGATCGCATAGGATTAGTCGCGATCCATAAAGTCTTTTTGAGCAGCCCAGACTTCCTTCAGTGCGATCGTAATTGCAAGCCCGCGATCGCATACCTCTACAGACCACACACTTCGCGATCGCATCCCTCCCTTCGCGTTCGCACAGTATAACATAGGGTTGGACAGTTGATATTATTTCTTCTTCGCGATCGCAAAGCAGCCCTGCGTTCGCAGTGTGTGTCTGCCCTCCTTCTCCGCGTTCGCATACCTCTTGTCGCGATCGCATAGTATCTTTGCTAGCAGCAAATTTTCCTCTCCGCGATCGCATCAACTTGTCCGCAATCGCGATGCTTTAAACACCTAGGCAGAATATAAGTTCCCAAAATCGGGGTTTCACCATTTTAAACATATTTTGACTTCTAGAACTCGGTTTTTGAGCGATTCCTTGAGGGTTTTTCACACAAATAAAATGGGTAAGTGTTCTTCCACTATAATTAATTATATTTCATGAATTAGTTCTTGTTTTATCATTTAATTTGTGTTTTGGATTGAGGGAATTGTGGGTTTTGAAAGAAAACTTCAAAAATAAAAATTTACGATTTGAAAGACCAAATAACATCGGAATTTGATAAATTTAGTATGGGTGAACTCATATCGGAATGGGTAATCGGAATTTGTAAAATTTGTCCGGTTCCGAGGTGCGGGCCTGGGGGTCGACTTTTGGGTCGATTTTTATAAATTAGTAAAGATTGAAACTTTATTATTCGGAATCATTCTTTATACGTTCTATATGTATTTTGAAGTTGTTTTAGTTGATTTTGAGCCGTCCGGAGGCCTTTCCGCCCGAGAAATCTACTTTGAGTATCTGGTTGTCGTCTTTGAGGTAAGTATCTTGCCTAACCTTTTTGTGGGGGAACTACCCCTTAGGATTGAGTCTTCTCTGTCGATTGTAGTCCGTGTATACGAGGTGACGAGTGCGTACTCGGACTTATTTGCTAATAGATTGGCCTTTTAGGATTCGTAGGTTCTTATGTTATCTGTGTCTGAATCGTAAATGTTACATTTGAATCCTTGGTTGTTAATTTCATTGTTTTCTGCTTAAATTAGAAATACTTGCTTTTGGATTCCTTCGTTGGCTAGTTGATCTTAATTGAATATTTTACCGCTCTTTTCTTCATGTCATTTTTGCTTCCTAAGAATTGCCAAATTGACTTTATTAGTATTACCTAGCTTTGTTGTGATAACCCAAACGGTCATCCCGTGTTAACCTAGCTAAATATGCGATCCGAGGCTCTGAAAGCCTCCGTTAATTCTACCTCGATATGCGTGCGCATCCAGGGCGTGTAGCCGGGAAACTTCTATGTAAAAACTTGATGAAAAATTGGAATTCTAATAATTAATTGACTAAAGTTGACTTTGGTCAAAAATTTTGTAAACGGACCCGGACCCGTGATTTGACGGTCCCAGAGAGTCTGTAGGTAAATATGGGACTTAGGCGTCTGCCCGGAATCAAATTCCGAGGTACCAAGACCGAGAAATGAATTTTTAAATAAAATTGTTTTCTGGAAAATATAAAGGTTTTTGAAACGGATAATTAATGTGAAAACTGTTTTACCGGGCCCGTATTATGGTACCGTAGCTTGGAGCAGGTCAAATATGACTATTATGTGTTGCCTGTAAAATTTGGTGTCATTCCGAGTAGTATAGGTCGGTTCGGCTCATTGAAACCGAATTCAAGAACTTAGAAATTCTTAAGTTTGATCCTAGGGGTTTCGAGGAGTGATTTTGAGATTTAGTGTTGTTTTGCGTGTTCCGAAGCCTCGAGCGAGCCCGTAATATGATTTAGGACTTGTTGGTATAATTGCACAGGGGCTCGGGTGGGCCCAGGGGCCTCCCGTACTCCAATCGGGGCCAAAAACCAGCAACTTCAGCTGCTGGTGCACCAGATCTGGTGTAACGGCAGGTGCGGTTGCCTAGATCACAGGTGCGATACCGCTTCTGCGGTCATGCTATCGCAGGTGGGACCCCCTTAAGGACCTGGCCAACCTTCGCAGGTGCGGGCCTCCACCCGCGGGCGCGACCTCGCAGGTGCGTGATTTACCCCCAGGTGCAGACCCGCTGGTGCGGGCCTTCCATCGCAGGTGCGGTCCCTGGCCCTCTTGGCCTTTTTCCGCAGGTGCGACCATTTGGCCGCAGGTGCGGTCCATTGGCCGCAGGTGCGAGAATCACTGAAGCAATGATTCATTTAATACGGGATCTCTTCCTCATTTCACCATTTTCTTTTCACTTGGGCGATTTTGAGAGCTTTTCAAGAGGGATTTCATCTAGCAACTAAGAGGTAAGTAATTCTCAATTATATGTTAGTTTATTACATCAAAACTTAGGTAGAAGAACACCTAATTAGTGGAATTAAAGGGGTTAGAGTGGAAACCTAGGGTTGATGAACTTAGGGAAATTTCACCACTTTTTCACCATGAAATCTTATGGAATTTATATAAAAATGATCCTTAGGCTATGGGTGAGTGTTTTCTTCTAAAATTTCCGGAATCCGAACATGTGGGCCCGGGGGTGTATTTCGGGATTTCTTCAAGAATGATGAATTAGCCTAATTAGTAGTAGAATTTCATACTTTTGAGCGTATGTTGATGTATTTAAATAATATTTGGCTAGTTTCGAGTTCTTGGGCGACGAGTTTGGAGTTTCAGGAGCTTTCTTGACCCGAGGAGTAGGTTCTACGCGAGGTGAGTCTCCTTTCCAACCTTGTAAGAGGCAATTGTCCCCATAGGTAAATGTAAATGATTGAATTGTCCTTATTTGCAGGGGCTACGTACGCGCAAAGTGACGAAAGTCCGTGCGTAGCTACTACTCTGTTGTGTCGGGTAGAATTTAGGATTTTCACAAGCCTTACCTGTACCTTTACATGTGTTCCTGGTTGCTTATTATCCTTGAAATTTACATGAGAATTTCGGAAGCTAGGTGTAAGTATGAGTACTTGAATCCCTGAATTTAAGACTAATCCACGATAAGTTCCTGAATTTCCTGATAATTCTGTGTATGTCTACGAGCACCCGTGTCGCATGTATAATTCGTGAGCGGGGTAGCCTTATATTTATGTCAACCGCGTCGCATGATCGATTCGCAAGCGGGGTAATAGATGAATCTATGGTTCGTGCCGCTCGACCCTCGACGGTGCACATTTAAATTTTTGCGTCGCTTCGGCGGTACGCCTCGGCATATTATATGCTATGTGCTTGATTGAGAGTCTTATTATTATTCTTACCAATTCAATTGTTCTGTGGAAAAGAAACTTGTGATTTTTCTTAAATATTGTTACTTGGCCCTTGCAGGTATATCGTTATCTTTATATATTGATGCTCCATGTCTACTTGCTAACGAAATTCGGGTCGTGACATTTGTAGTTGTCTAGCCGTAGTTAGAACATCCACTCGTTGGAGCCAAGCATGCCCGTGAGTCGTACAGTGTGATTTATATGACTTTTCCCTAAGGTGCTACTTGGGTCTAGTTGATAAATATTTATGTTGTTGATGTTTTCTTGATGTTGCTTATTGTTGGGCCTTTGTTTAAGCTGAGTTTTATCCCGTGAAGTTAACTGTTTAGGTGTGATTGGTTATAGTTGTTTCCCTTGCTGGGATCGTATGGTTTCTCTTATTATTCCTATTGTTAATGATGTTGTTTGCCTTGTTGACTCCCTTGCCGGGATGTTGTGATTTATGGCTCTTATTGTTGACTTTCCTTGCCAAACTGTTGTTTTTGTTATTGTTTGGGTGAGGAAGAGTGTAAAGCACGAAGGGTGATGCCGTGTATTCATTTCATTCATTGCATTGTGAGGAAGAGAGTAAAAGCACGAAGGGTGATGTTGTGCCATGATTTTTACATTTAAAAGCACGAAGGAACATGTCGTGCCCTTTCATTTATATATATTGCGTTGTAAGGATGAGAGTAAAAGCATGAAGGGTGATGACGTGCACTTATATTTGCATTATTGTTTCCATTGTTCTGTTTGATAACTTCTACACTTGTTTTGGTGAGGATGAGAGTAAAAGCACGAAGGGTGATGTCGTGCACTTATATTTGCATTATTGTGTCCATTGTTCTGTTTGATAACTACCACATTTGTTTTGGTGAGGATGAGAGTAAAGCACGAAGGGTGATGCCGTGTACTTGTTTTGGTGAGGAAGAGAGTAAAAGCACGAAGGGTGATGTCGTGCACTTGCCTTTGCATTATATTTCTGTGTTCCTGTTTGATATTTACTGCATTTGTTTAAGAGTTAATATTCCACTATTTTGATTTTGATATTCATACGGATCTCTTACTACATTCATTGATAAGACTTGATGTTCCTCCTACATTGCATGGCAAGTTTTGAGTAACGAACTGAATTTCGATTGGTATACCTTCAGAAGATTATGATTTTGAGATTTTACTGAGGAGTTTTATTGAAAAAGTAATAGTTTCGAAATGATTATATCTGAAGGATTTTTACATCGAAAGTATATTTGAAAAGCACTAGTCTTGCATAAAATGATATTTGGAAGTCTTTTACGGGGAAGCATCTTTGGAAGTTAGTATTTTGGAAAGGAACTATGATCTTCGTAATTCTATCTATTAAATGAACTTATATCTACTTTTGGAGAAAGTATGTTTTCAAAGGAAACTCTTCCATACTAAAATGATTTTATTGGCAAAGGTTTTTCATATGAACTCATGTTTAAACATTTTTACCAATTTATGGATTTTAATGGCTAAGGCCCGATGTGAAGAAACCGACGTAGAGTTGAGTTATTGGTGTGCTCTATTGTATTGTGTTTCCTTTCGGTTTGGCTTGTTTTGCTGTCCATCTTTCTGTGCATTTTTGTGATGTTTCGTGATTGATTTTCTGTAATTTCCTTCCGCT
Organism: Nicotiana undulata; assembly: GCA_005239495.1. Lineage (NCBI taxonomy): Eukaryota > Viridiplantae > Streptophyta > Magnoliopsida > Solanales > Solanaceae > Nicotiana > Nicotiana undulata. The sequence goes on from ML256693.1 coordinate 35,877, forward strand.
TTACATTGCCTTGGCTGTAAACTATTCAGTGAAGTCTTAGATAGATGTAACGTTCGGTCAATTCTATATTCATGTTATTTATTTTGTAGACCAGTGGTGTCTTGACTAGTCCTCGTCACTACTCCACCGAGGTTAGTCTTGATACTTACTGGGCCCCGCTGTGGTGTGCTCATACTACTCTTCTGTGCATTGTTGTTGCACAGATCCAGATATTGATTGATAGTAATTACGCGGATGATTGCTGAGGAGACTCAAGGTAACCTGTTGCTGTGTTCACAGGCTTCAGAGTCACCTTCATTGTATTATTACTCATACACTGTTGTATTTATTTGCAAACAGTTGTATTTAGAAGCCGTAGGAGATTCGTAGAGCTTATGACTTGTATTACCGGTTTTGGGAAAAACATTGTAAACTCGGTCAAGCTTTCTTATCGAGACTGTTAGTTTTCCTTTACTTATCGTTGTTATTATTAATTGTTAGGCTTACCTAGTCTCTAGGACTAGGTGCCATCACGATACCCAACGGAGGGAAATTCGGGTCATGACATGTTGATAATTCTGTAATTGGCTATGAACAACTGAAATAGAGGCGGTGAGTATGGGCAGCCTTGTATATATTCCAGTTGGTGAGAGGCCGTTAGCTTCAAACATTCAGACATTGGATACTCAGTTGGTGAGGTTGGATATTTCCCCCAGCTGTCACGACCCAAAATCCAAACTCGGGTCGTGATGGCGCCCAACAGCAGGGTCAGGCAATCCAACACTCAACTTACTAAGGTGTCAAGCCCCAAAAATCGAGGGACGAGACCGACGCCTAACCGGGTGAACCCAGTCAAGCGGACCTGGATTTGCCTTTCCTACCCACGTATTACCCCGTGTTCATAACATACATTATTTCATGTGAGTTAGCCGAATTTAGATTCAAGGTACATCTTACAACCTAATTCCATTTTTCCTATTTTAGCATTTCAACGATTGATATTCAAACATACGTAATACATACATAACCTTCCAACATGATCCACGGTTCCGAGTACATACTGTTACTACCCAAAAATACATATATATACACCCACATCATATCTACGAAGCCTCTATGAATACTAGGGATTTTACATAACTTGCCGGTAACAAGGCCCCGACTATACCTTTACAACATAAGCAAAAGAGGGTGGTATAATCCACACACGGCCCCGAGGAGAAGAGGGCTCACCACAACTGCTGAAGAGATGAAGAGGAGGTTCCACTAACGGCGGGCTGAGCTACATGCTATGGAACCACCTACATTCATATAAAAGATGTAGCGCCCCCGGCAAAAAGGATGTTAGTACTGTGGAATAGTACTAGTATGTATGAACAAACTTTATCCCAAGTACAATCAACCAATACACAGATAAGAAAAAGGACAGTAATAGGACCAACAATCAAAACACACGGAAAGAGACAATCAAAGTCAACAATTTCACAATTTCCCCTTCTTCCTTTCCAACACCACCATATTCACAAATTTCATCAACTTCATATCAATAGTGATAACGATCACATTTCCACCCTTATTACCTCGGCCACCCTTATCACAACAACCCACACCTTATTACTTTGTGTTGCGGCGCGCAACCCGATCCCACCTGACAATTCATATTTCATAACAACAACACCAAACAATTTCATCACAAGGGCCTTCCTTTCAAGGATCACAAATTCAACAACAACACCAAACAATTTCATCACAAGGGCCTTCCTTTCAAGNCAACGGAGGGAAATTCGGGTCATGACATGTTGATAATTCTGTAATTGGCTATGAACAACTGAAATAGAGGCGGTGAGTATGGGCAGCCTTGTATATATTCCAGTTGGTGAGAGGCCGTTAGCTTCAAACATTCAGACATTGGATACTCAGTTGGTGAGGTTGGATATTTCCCCCAGCTGTCACGACCCAAAATCCAAACTCGGGTCGTGATGGCGCCCAACAGCAGGGTCAGGCAATCCAACACTCAACTTACTAAGGTGTCAAGCCCCAAAAATCGAGGGACGAGACCGACGCCTAACCGGGTGAACCCAGTCAAGCGGACCTGGATTTGCCTTTCCTACCCACGTATTACCCCGTGTTCATAACATACATTATTTCATGTGAGTTAGCCGAATTTAGATTCAAGGTACATCTTACAACCTAATTCCATTTTTCCTATTTTAGCATTTCAACGATTGATATTCAAACATACGTAATACATACATAACCTTCCAACATGATCCACGGTTCCGAGTACATACTGTTACTACCCAAAAATACATATATATACACCCACATCATATCTACGAAGCCTCTATGAATACTAGGGATTTTACATAACTTGCCGGTAACAAGGCCCCGACTATACCTTTACAACATAAGCAAAAGAGGGTGGTATAATCCACACACGGCCCCGAGGAGAAGAGGGCTCACCACAACTGCTGAAGAGATGAAGAGGAGGTTCCACTAACGGCGGGCTGAGCTACATGCTATGGAACCACCTACATTCATATAAAAGATGTAGCGCCCCCGGCAAAAAGGATGTTAGTACTGTGGAATAGTACTAGTATGTATGAACAAACTTTATCCCAAGTACAATCAACCAATACACAGATAAGAAAAAGGACAGTAATAGGACCAACAATCAAAACACACGGAAAGAGACAATCAAAGTCAACAATTTTACAATCTCTCCTTTTTCCTTTCCAACACCACCATATTCACGAGTTTCATCAATTTCATATCAATAGTGATAAAGATCACTTTTCCACCCTTATTACCTCGGCCACCCTTATCACCACAACCCACACCTTATTACTTCGTGTTGCGGCGCGCAACCCGATCCCACCTGACAATTCATATTTCATAACAACAACACCAAACAATTTCATCACAAGGGCCTTCCTTTCAAGGATCACAAATTCAACAACAACACCAAACAATTTCATCACAAGGGCCTTCCTTTCAAGTATCACAAATTCACATTTAACAATTCATTTACTTGGGCTCAAGGCACAATGATTCCCATTAAGCAGTAATACATTCCCACATCTGGGCACATTATCATTCTTTCATTCGCTAACACATACTTTCATGTCAACACCCTCAAGCATTTACAAGCTTTGCACATAATAAAGTGGGCACATCAATCACCTTTCACAATCTCATATAACACAATAGTGTGGCAATCACTAAGACAATCAATTCACATATTTTCATACAAGGTACACATAACGTATGCTCGTCACAACAAGAGGGATTTTACAAGGGTTAAAGTTAGCCACACATACCTGGAGTCGAAATCCCTTTTGGCAAGCACCGAAACACAGGAATGATCAAAGAGAGGCCTCAGCTGACGCTAATAAAGCCAAAGAGCAAGAAGGAGGTGATGATGTGATTCCTTATGTACCTGTGNCTCACCACAACTGCTGAAGAGATGAAGAGGAGGTTCCACTAACGGCGGGCTGAGCTACATGCTATGGAACCACCTACATTCATATAAAAGATGTAGCGCCCCCGGCAAAAAGGATGTTAGTACTGTGGAATAGTACTAGTATGTATGAACAAACTTTATCCCAAGTACAATCAACCAATACACAGATAAGAAAAAGGACAGTAATAGGACCAACAATCAAAACACACGGAAAGAGACAATCAAAGTCAACAATTTNTATGCTCGTCACAACAAGAGGGATTTTACAAGGGTTAAAGTTAGCCACACATACCTGGAGTCGAAATCCCTTTGGGCAAGCACCGAAACACAGGAATGATCAAAGAGAGGCCTCAGCTGACGCTAATAAAGCCAAAGAGCAAGAAGGAGGTGATGATGTGATTCCTTATGTACCTGTGTCTGTGTCGCTTGACAAGTATACCTATTAATCAGTTGACCTTTTAACTTTTACTCACAAATCACCGAACCGACTAGTACCGTCAATCTAGTTCACAATTAAACATATTCAACTCAGAATTGGAAATCATGCATACAATCTGGACTCTCTTAAGCATTTTGCCGAACACTATGTGACCCCATTAGATTACCAACCCCGTCTTTGTAAAATTTACCCCAAACCACTCCCTCTTACTAGATTAACACCATTATTAAACATGCATGCAAGGTCTTAGTGAATATTTTCAAGAATCAATCCATGCTAATCCTCCCTTTGGTTAAAATTAGAAAATTAATGGAAAAAGAGTTGGGAGCCCTTACCTAATAGAATGAGAAAGAAGGAGGTTACTCGAAATATCAGGGCTGAGGGACTTTGAAAATCAGTTTGGTGGAGGAACCACTTTATCTCTCAAGAAATCCTTTCCTTCTCTCTATTTTGTTCAGAAAACTTGTTAAAATTAAGGGATCGGGTGTTTTAATGAACTGGGGGTCGGCTTTTAAAATTAAAAAAATTAGGAGCCCGACACAGGAATGCGGTCAGGAATGCGATCGCATTACTGACATGCGGTCCGCAAACCGGTCGCAGAATGGCCCTCAAGATGGACCAACTTTAAAAACACACTGTGCAGGTATGCGACCACTATGCGGTCCGCATACACGTTATGCGATCGCATAGTGCGTCGCATAACCTCCCTTACCAAAAACAAATGGGCAAGAATGCGACAACTATGCGGTCCTCATAACAAGAATGCGATCGCATTCTGGACCGCATAGTTGTCCTCAATTTGGGCAGTGGCCTGCCCAGGTATGCGAACATTATGCGGTCCGCATACCCGTTATGCGATCTCATAGTGTGTCGCATAACGCCCAACTTCTGGAAAATTACATCTTTCAACTTCCGGAGTGCTTTTATTCAAAATAGGTCTGTTTTTAAGGATTTCTATAGTTATAACAACTCGGGAACTTATTCGGGCATTATCTTAAACAAGAAATTTTAGGGGTCCTTACATAAGGTTTCCTTCTTTTTGATGAAACATCTCAACATATACCAAGTGTTAAAGCTTAAAACCTTTAATCAAAGGGTAATTAACCAGTTTTAGCCAAAAACAATCATAATTAGGCGTGAGCCAAAATATAAAAACCATAATCCATAGTAACTACTACGTGTGTGCCAGGAACTAGTGTCACAAGTCCTACGGGCATACTAACAGAATATACCAAAGATGCAATATACAGTCCCACTGTGTGAAAGAAGTAGACGGGATACAAGCAAAAGAAGCTTCATGGTGCTGCCAAGGATCGTTAGGAGAAGCATCTCACTGTGAAGTCAGGTCCACCTATAATCAGAATCTAGCTCCGGTCTGATAATCAGATACACCAGCCTAAGAACCTGTACAATTAAGTATAGAAGCATAGCATGAGTGCATAAACAAATATGTACCCAGTGAGTATCCAGTCTAATCTCGAAGAAGTAGTGACAAGAGGTCGACTTGATACTTACTAGGGTCAAAAAATATGAAATATGTATAAACAGGCGAAACAATAATAGCAGAAATGAACAATAATATAGAAATGAGCATCAAATACCATTCTCTAGTACCCTCGTACTACCTCTTTCCATGGTATACAAGTTGTTTAACCCTCTCTTTTTCCTAAAATCAACAGTTCAATTACAGGGCTTCTCATAATCTATCAAAACATATAACAGAACGTGAACGTACGACCAATACAACGTGAAAAGTAAATGTGCACTACCGAGGGTCGAACGGCCCAAACCATAGATGCATCTATCTGCCCCGCTCGCGAATCGAACATGCGACGCGGTTATCGTAATAATAGGGCTTCCCGCTCGTGAATCATTCATGCGACTCGGGTTCCCGTTTACATATACATAATCCTCAGGGAATCCAGATAATTAACAGGGGTCCTTTCAGCATAAAAGGGGGTTCAATAATACTAATTTCCAAACATAACCTCATAGGCCTTCCTATATGCAAATCTCCAGGATATTAAACTACCTAGTCCACATACAAGATCGCGGATACAACACATAAAGCATGCTAGTAAGTCCTAAACTACCCGACAAGGCATGATAGTAGCTACGCACGGACCCTCGTCACCTCGTGCGTGTGTAGCCCCTGAAAATAAGGACAATCAATCATTTTTAATATCTATGGGGAAAGTTCCCTCTTACAAGATTAGAAAGGAGACTCACCTCGCATCGAACCTACTCCCCGGGTCAAGAATGCGCCCGAAACTCCGAACTCGTCTCCCAAGGACTCGAAACTAATCAAATGTTATGTAAATATATCAAATTATACTCAAAGCATGGAAATTCTCCTACTCATTTAGTCAATTCACCATTCTTGAAAAAATCCAAAAATTTACCCCCAAGCCCGCACGCTCGGATTCTAAAAATTCTCAACGGAAACACTCACCCATAATCTAAGGATCGTTAATACATGATTTTTACTTGATTTCATAGTCGATTCACGGGTAATTCTCTAAATTCCTGAAAGCCCTAGGTTATTACCCAATTCTTGATTTTTCACTAATTAAGTAGTTAATTTGGCTAGTAATTCATGTATTAAACTAACACTATGGTAGAATTTACTTACCTCTTAAGTAGCTAGGTCGTGGAGCAGCTTTCCCAAGCTCTCAAGGTCTCTAATGGTGGAAGAAATGAGGAAAAATGGACATTTCCCGTGTTTTAAAGAAACACTCTGCCTAACAGTGCTTCCGCACCTGCGGCTTGAGGACCGCACCTGCGGTCTCGCACCTGCGGAAATGGGACAAGGGGAAAAATCTCGCACCTGCGGAGTGGAGCCCGCACCTGTGGCTCCGCTCCTGCGGAAGGTCGTCCGCACCTGCGAAAAGGGGCAGCCTCACTTGAGCTCTCACGTACGAGGCCTGGGACTGCAGGAGCGATCTCGCACCTGCGACTAGGCAACTGCACCTGCGACTAGGCAACCTCACCTGCGGTCACACCAGAACAGGTGCACCAGTAGTTGCTTCAGCTGGTTTTGAGCCACGTTAGGTGCCTGGGAGGCACCTGGGCTCACCCGAGCCCCCGTCCAAACATACCAACAAGTCCCAAATCATTATACGGACTCGCTCGAGCCTTTGGAACCCTCAAAACAACGCTAAAACTCAAAATTATATCTCAAAACCCCTTAGAATAAAAACTTAAAAACTTCAAGTTCTTGAATTCTATAACGATGCACCGAATCGACCTATACTACTCGGAATCACACCAAATTTTGCAGGCAAGTCATAAATGACATAACGGAACTATTCTCGATCTCAGAATTCTGTTCGGACTGCGATAAAACAAAAACACATTCCAAACAAATTTTCAAACTTAAGGAAATTCTTATTTCGATATTGGGCGCTGAAATGCTCCCGGGTCATCCAAAACCCATTCCGAACATATGCCCAAGTCTGAAATCATCATATGAAGCTACTGGAATCGTCGAAACCTGATTCTGAGGTCGTTTACTAAAAATGTTGACCAAAGTCAAACTTGGCCAAAAAGGCCAACCTTAAGGAACTAAGTGTTCCTATACAACTCTAAACACTTCTGAATCCCGAACCACCCGTCCCTGCAAGTCATAAATCATGATAAGCCATTATGGGAAGTTTCATTTAAGGGAACGGGGTCCGATAACGCAAAACGACCGGTAGGGTCGTTCCATTCTCCACCTCTTAAACAAACGTTCGTCCTCGAACAGGTCTAGAATCATACCTGAAGTGCTGAATAGGTGCGGATATCTGCTCCACATGTCCTCTTCGGACTCCCAGGTCGCCTCCTCGGTTGGTTGGTCCCTCCACTGGACCTTTAAGGCAGAAACTCTCTTGGATCTCAAATGGCGATCTTGTCTATCAATAATGGCAATTGGCTCCTCCTCGTAGCCCAACCTCTCATCCAAATGAATAGTGCTGAAATCAACCACGTGGGAGAAGTCGGCGTGGTACCTCCGGAGCATGGATACGTGAAAAACCAAATGAACTCCTGATAATTTGGGAGGTAAGGCTATCTCATAAGCAACCTCCCCAACTCACCTCAACACCTATAAGGGACCTATAAACCTCAGGCTCAGCTTTCCCTTCTTCCCGAATCTCATAATACCCTTAATCGGCGAAACCTTCAACAGAACTTTATCTCACTCCATGTATGACACATCACGCGCCCTCTGATCCCCGTAACTCTTCTGTCTGGACTGTGCTGTGCGGAGCCTCTCCTGAATCAACTTTACCCTCTCCAAAGCATCCCTCACTAGGTCGGTGCCATATAACTTAAACTCGCCAGGCTCAAACCACCTGATAGGAGAACGACATCGCCGATCATACAAGGCCTCAAATGGAGCCATATCGATGCTGGACTGATAACTAATATTTTAAGAAAACTCGGCCAAAGGCAAGAACTGGTCCCACTGACCTCCAAAGTCAATCACACATCTGAGGCAACCCAACCACGAAGTCCATAGTAATGCGCTCCCACTTTCACTCAGGAATGGGCATCTGCTGGAGCAGGCCTCCTGGACTCTGGTGCTCACACTTAACCTGCTGGCAATTACGGCACCTAGCCACACACTCCACAATGTACTTCTTCATCCGCCTCCACGAGTAATGCTGCTTCAAGTCACGATACATCTTTGTGGTACCAGGGTGTATAGAATACTGAGAACTGTGTGCCTCCTCTGGAACCCTCTCTCTAAGTCCACCGACATTAGGAACACATAAACGGCCCTGAAGTCTCAGAACACCATCCTCTCCAATAGTAACCTCCTTGGCCCTACCCTGAACCACTCTCTCCCATAGCTCTGCCAAGCACGGATCATCATACTGCCGAGCCTTAATCTCCCTCAATAACGAAGACCAAGCAACCACATGTGCAAGAACTCGACGCGGCTCTGAAAGGTCTAATCTCACCAGGCGATTAGCCAAGGATTGAATATCCAAGGCTAGAGTTCTCTCCTCTGCTGCAATGTAAGCCAAGATACCCATGCTCTCCGCCTTCCTGCTCAAAGCTTCTGCTACCACATTTGCCTTGCTCGAATGATAAAGAATGGTGATATCATAATCCTTCAACAACTCAAGCCATCTGCGCTGCCTCAAATTAAGATCCCTCTGCTTGAACAAGTGCTGCAAGCTGCGGTGGTCTGTATAAACCTCACAGAACACTTCATACAAGTAGTGCCTCCAAATATTAAGAGCATGAACAATCGCCGCCGACTCTAAATCGTGCACAGGGTAATTCTTCTCATGAACCTTCAGCTGGCGCGAAGCATAGTCAATAACTCTCCCTTCCTGCATCAACACACACCCCAAACCAACGCGTGAAGTGTCTCAATACACTGTATACATTCCAGAACCAGAAGGCAATACTAGAGCTGGTGCTGAAGTCAATGCCGCCTTAAGCTTCTAAAATTTCGCCTCACACTCGTCAGACCATCGGAACGGGGCATTCTTCTGAGTCAATCTAGTCAATGGAGTTGCAATCGAAGAAAACCCCTCCACAAATCGGCGATAATAGCCTGCTAGGCCCAAGAAGCTCCTGATCTCCGTAGCTGAAGTAGGACGCGCCCAACTCTGAACTGCCTCAATCTTCTGAGGATCAACCTTGATACCCTCTCCGGATACCACGTCCCTAAGAATTCTATGGACTCCAACCAGAACTCACACTTGGAGAACTTAGCATATAGCTTCTATTCCCGCAAAGTCTGGAGCATAACTCTCAAATGTTGCTCGTGCTCACCCAGGCTACGTGAGTAAATCAAGATGTCATCAATAAAGACAATGCCAAAGGAATCAATGTACGGCCTGAACACTCTATTCATCAAATCTGTGAACGTTGTTGGGGCATTAGTCAAGCCAAAGGACATCACCAGGATCTCATAGTGGCCATATCTCGTACGGAAAGCACTCTTCGGAACATCTGAGGCTCGAATCCTCAACTGATGATATCCCGACCTCAAATAAATCTTAGAAAACACCCGAGCACTCTGCAACTGGTCAAACAAATCATCGATGCGCGACAGAGGATACTTGTTCTTAATGGTGACCTTGTTCAACTGCCGGTAATCAATACACATCCGCATAGACCCATATTTCTTCTGCACAAATAGGACTGGAGCGCCCCACGGCGATACACTCGATCTGATAAACCCCTTAGCCAACAGCTCCTCAAGCTGCTCCTTCAGAGCCATACGATACGGAGGAATAGAGATAGGCTGGGTGCTTGGAGCTACATCAATACAAAAATCAATATCACGATCCGGAGGCATGCCCGGGAGGTTTGAAGGAAATACATCAGCAAACTTTCCGCACATAAGCAAGATAGGCCAGACAACCCTTCTCGACCATATGTCGAGCCTTCAGGAATGAAACAACCCGGCTGGATGCACTAACTGAAGAACCTCTCCACTCCAGCCTATGAGACTCAGGCAGGGCTAGAGTGACTGTCTTGGCATGGCAATCTAGCACGGCATGATAAGGAGATAGCCAATCCATGCCTAGAATAACCTCAAAATCAACCATGTCGAGCAATAAAAGGTCCCCTTTGGTCTCGAACCCACAGAAGGTGATCACAGAAGACCGATAGATCCAGTCTACCACCACAGCATCGCCCACAGGAGTGGAAACATATATAGGAGAACCCAAGGACTCATAAAAAGCACCTAGAAAATGAGCAAATAATGTTGAAACATATGAATAGGTGGATCCTGGATCAAATAATACTGAAGCCTCTCTACCACATACTGAGATAATACATGTGATTATGGCGTCTGAGGCCACTGCATCTGACCTGGACGGAATGGCATAGAATCTAGCTGGAGTACCGGAAGACTGAGCTTCACCAGGGTGAACAGAAGCTCACTAACCTCCCCCTGGCTGGGCTCGACCTCTAGGACGACCCCTGTCGACCTGTCCTCCACCTCTAGGTGGCCAGACTGCTGGTGCTGGACTCATGGGCTGATAACCCTGATGTGATGCCTTGCCTCGAAACCTGGGACAAGTCCTCCTGATATGACCGGAATCCCCGCACTCATAACATCTCACTGGTGGCATGGCCTGCTGCCCTGAAGAAGAACCATGGATAACTGGGGAACGGTGAGAACCCTCTGGCATAGCACTGAAGTAAGGCCTCACTGGGGCACCACGAGGAGGTGGTGGTGCTGAAATATGGGGGCCTGTGGGGCTGGCCCCTGCCAAACTGACCTCTGCCCCTAGCTGGGGCGCCTCTGAAATCACCGGAGAATCTGGCTCTCTTATCCTGCTGAACCGGCTCTCTGATCCTCGACCGATAACCCTCGATCCTGCGAGAAATCTCCACTACCAGCTGATAAGGAGTCCCCATCTCCACCTCTCGGGCCATGTTGGCCCTAATACCTGGATGCAATCCAGCCACGAACCTCCGCACTCTCTCAGCCTCTGTAGGTAGTAGCATGAGTGCATGGCTAGATAACTCTAAGAATCTAGCCTCATAATCGGTCACCGACATCTGTCCCTGCTTTAGCTGCTCAAACTGATACCGCAGCTCTTCCCTCTCAAAGGGTGGGATATACCTGTCCAGGAACATCCGAGTAAACTACTCCCAGCTGACAGGAGGAGAACCTGTCGGTCTACCAAGAACATAGGACTGCCACCATCTACGGGCCCTGCCCTCCAACTGGAAAGTAATGAAGTCGACTCCACGGGACTCTAATATCCTCATATTGTGCAGTTTGTCCCTGCACCTATCAATGAAGTCCTGGGCATCCTCGCCTCGCTCACCCCCAAATATCGGAGGGTGCAATCTAGTCCATCTATCCAATAGTTTCTGCGGATCACCGTCCACAGCTGGTCTGAGCTCATGTGTTGCTGCCACAGGCTGGACCCCATCTGCGGGCAGTGTACCCGGGGTATGATGTAATGTTGTTGTCTGACCTGCAGCCTGGGAAGTAGGGGTCTGGACTCCCCCTCCTTCCTGAGAAGTGGTAGGATCTGCTGGAAATAAACCAGCCTGGGACATAGTGTCCATAAATCTCATCATACGGCCCATGACCTCCCGGAAGCCTGGCGCCGTCATGAAGTCCACTGGAGCAGGATCTGCTGGGGGCACCTCGTCCTACTCCTCAATGATAGGGTCCTCTGCTTGTGCATCTGGAATAGCTCTGGGACGCCCCCATCCTCTACCTGGGGCTGGTGTCGTCTCCCAGCCTCTGCCACGGCCTCGGACGGTGGGGGTAGCTGCCCCTCCCGGGTCTAGAACATCGGATGCGCGCGTCCTCACCATCTGTGAGAGAATAGAAGAATGATTTTTAGTACATCATCGACTGCACGATAGAATATGAATAAAGAGAGGTTTCCTAACACCTTATAGCCTCCTGAAATAAGTAAAGACGTCTCCGTACCGATCCGCAAGACTCTACTAGGCCTGCCCGTGACTCGTGAGACCTACGTCAACCTAGGGCTCTGATACCATGTTGTCACGACCCAAAATCCAAACTCAGGTTGTGATGGCGCCCTACAGCGGGGTCAGTCAAGCCAACACTCAACTTATTAAGGTTTCCTTCTTTTTGATGAAACATCTCAACATATACCAAGTGTTAAAGCTCAAAACCTTTAATCAAAGGGTAATTAACAAGTTTTAGCAAAAAACAATCATAATTAGGTGTGAGCCAATATATACAGACCATAATCCATAGTAACTACTACGTGTGTGCCAGGAACTAGTGTCACAAGTCCTACGGGCATACTAACAGAATATACCAAAGATGCAATATACAGTCCCATTGTGTGAAAGAAGTAGACGGGAAATAAGCAAAAGAAGCTCCATGGTGATGCCAAGGAACGTCAGGAGAAGAAGCTCACCGTGAAGTCATGTCCAACTATAATCAGAATCTAGCTTCTATTTGATAATCAGATGCACCAGCCTCAGAACCTGTACAATTAAGTACAGAAGCGTAGCATGAGTACATAAACAAATATGTACCCAGTGAGTATCCAGTCTAATCTCAAAGAAGTAGTGACGAGAGGTCGACTTGATACTTACTAGGGTCAAACAACATGAAATATGTATATACATGCGAAACAATAATAGCATAAATGAACAATAATAGAGAAATGAGCATCAAATACCATTCTCTAGTACCCTCGTACTACCTCTTTCCATGGTATACAAGTTATTTAACCCTCTCTTTTTCCCAAAATCAAGAGTTCAATTACAGGTCTTCTCATAATCTATCAAAACATATAACAGACCGTGAACATACAGCCAATACGACGTGAAAAGTAAATATGCATTGTCGAGGGTCGAACGGCCCGAACCATAGATGCATCTATCTTCCCCGCTCGCGAATCGAACATGCGACGCGGTTATCGTAATAATAGGGCTGCCCGCTCGCGAATCATTCATGTGACTCAGGTTCCTGTATACATATACATAATCCTCAGGGAATCCAGATAATTAACAGGGTCCTTTCAGCATAAAAAGGGATTCAATAATACCAATTTCGAAACATAACCTCATAGGCCTTCGTATATGCAAATTTCCAGGATATTAAACTACCTAGTCCACATATAAGATCGCGGATACAACACATAAAGCATGCTAGTAAGTCCTAAACTACCCGACAAGGCATGATAGTGGCTACGCACGGACCCTCATCACCTCGTGCGTGCGTAGCCCCCGCAAATAACGACAATCAGTCATTTTTAATATCCATGGGGATAGTTCCCTCTTACAAGATTAGAAAGGAGACTCACCTCGCGTCGAACCTACTCTCCGGGTCAAGAATGCGCCCGAAACTCTAAACTCGTCTCCCAAGGACTCGAAACTAATCAAATGTTACGTAAATATTCAAATTATACTCAAATCATGGAATTTCTCCTACTCATTTAGTCAATTCACCATTCTTGAAGAAATCCAAAAATTCACCCCCAGGCCCGCATGCTCGGATTCTAAAAATTCTCAACGGAAACACTCACCCATAATCTAAGGATCTTTAATACATGATTTTTACTTTATTTCATAGCCGATTCACGGGTAATTCTCTAAATTCCCGAAAGCCCTAGGTTACTACCCAATTCTTGATTTTTCACTAATTAAGTAGTTAATTTAGCTAGTAATTCATGTATTAAACTATCACTATGGTAAACTTTACTTACCTCTTCAGTAGCTAGGTCGTGGAGCAGCTTTCCCAAGCTCTCAAGGTCTCTAATGGTGGAAGAAATGAGGAAAAATGGACATTTCCCGTGTTTTAAAGAAACACTCTACCTAACAATGGTTCCGCACCAGCGGCTTGAGGACCGCACCTGCGGTCTCGCACCTGCGAGCAAAGGCTCGCACCTGCGGAAATGGGACAAGGGGAAAATATCACACCTGCGGAGTGGAGCCCGCACCTGCGGCTCCGCTCCTGCGGAAGGTCGTCCGCACCTGCGAAAAGGGGCAGCCTCACTTGAGGTCGCACTTGCGAGGCCTAAGACCACAGGAGAAATCCCGCACCTGCGACTGGACAACCGCACCTGCGGTCACACCAAAACAGGTGCACCAGCAGTTGCTTCAGCTCGTTTTTAGCCTCGTTGAGTGCCCAGGAGGCACTTGGGCTAACCCGAGCCCCCGTCCAAACATACCAACAAGTCCCAAATCATTATACGGACTCGCTCGAGCCTTCAGAACCCTAAAAACAATGCTAAAACTCAAAATCACATCTCAAAACCCCCTAGAATCAAAACTTAAGAACTTCAAGTTCTTGAATTCTATAATGATGCGCCGAATCGACCTATACTACTCGGAATCACACCAAATTTTGCAGGCAAGTCATAAATGACATAACGGAACTATTCTCGATCTCGAAATTTTGTTCGGACCGCGATAACACAAAAACACATTCCAAACCAATTTTCAAACTTAAAGAAATTCTTATTTCGATATTGGGCGTTAAAATACTCCCGGGTTATCCAAAACCCATTCCGAACATACGCTCAAGTCCGAAATCATCATACGATGCTACTGGAACCGTCAAAACTCGATTCCGAGGTCATTTACTAAAAATGTATACCGAAGTCAAACTTTGTCAAAAAGGCCAACCTTAAGGAACTAAGTGTTCCTATACAGCTCTAAACACTTCCGAATCCCGAACCACCCATCCCCACAAGACATAAATCACGATAAGCCTCTATGGGAAGTTTCATTTAGGGAAACAGGGTCCGATAACGCAAAACGACCGGTCGGGGCGTTACACCAGCAGTGTTCTAGCTCGTACAGTCGCTCGGTATTCTCTAATCGAGCATATCTAGAAGCGGCAGGATGGTGACCCACATTTGGTTTTTCTTAGGGACATAGTTCGAGACGGTGATGCCAAGCAGGTTATCGTTGGAGATGATGGTGTTTTGAGGATACAGGGTTGGTTATGTGTGCCAAATCTTGATGGCCTTCGTGAGTTGATCCTTTAGAAGGCTCACAGTTCTAAGTATTCCATTCACCCAGGGGCAGCTAAAATGTACCAAGATTTGAGGCGGCATTATTGGTGGAGAAGGATGAAAAATGATATTGTGGCGTATGTGGCTCGTTGCTTAAATTGTCAGCAGGTAAAGTATGAACATCATAGACTTGGTGATTTACTACAGCAAATAGAGATTCCTGAGTGGAAATGAGAGCGTATCACTATGGACTTCGTTGTTGGGCTCCCACGGACTCAGAGGAAATTTGACGCAGTTTGGGTTATTGTGGATAAGCTGACTAAATCAGCACACTTCATTCCTGTGGCGAGTACTTATACTTCAGAGCGGTTGGCTGAGTTAAATATTCGAGAGATTGTTCACCTTCAGGGTGACCCATCCCACGTGTTAAATTTCAGTTCTGTCAAATTGGACAAAGATTTGACTTATGAGGAGGAGCTGGTAGCTATTTTAGATCGGCATGTTCGTCAGTTGAGGTTTGAGAGTTATCCTTCAGTTCGAGTGCAGTGGAGAGGCCAGCCCGTTGAGGCAGCTACTTGGGAGTCCGGGTCGGACATGTAGAGTAAATATCCACACTTGTTTGCAAATTCAGGTAATCTTCTATGTCCGTTCGAGGATGAACGTTTGTTTTAGAGGTGGACATTGTGATGACCCAAGGGGTCATTTTATGAATTTAGACTCCGTTCTAGGCTTATTATCCATAAAAAGATTAATTTTAACTATCTCCATTTGTGTGCGCAGTCCGGGCATGAAACCGAAAAGCTTTTATGTTGAAATATAAGAAATAATAATTTTTAGAATTAAAAATTTGGTTTTAGTTGACTTGAGTCAACATTTTGAGTAAACGGACTCGGATCTGTGTTTCGACAATCCCGGGAGGTTCGCAGTAAAATATGGGACTTGGGCGTATGCCCGGAATTGAATTCCGAGGTCCCAAGCCTTAGAAATCAAATTTTGAAAGAAATTGTTTTGCTGAAATATTAATAAAATAAAGAAAAGAATTAATGTTTGAAACCACTAGTATCGGGCCCGTATTTTGGTTTCGGAATCTGGTACAGATTTTTTATAGTATTTGCATACTATCTGTGAAATTCGGTGAGAATCGGGGTTTATTTGACGTGATTCGGATGCCCGGTTGAGAAATAGTGAAAGTTAAGTGTTCTTGGAAAAATGATGGGTTTTGAGGTTAAATTCATAGTTTTACATGTTAGTTTCATGATTTGATCACACGAGCAAGTCTGTATGATGCTTTCAGACTTGCGTGCATGTTTGGTTTAGAGCCCCGAGGGCTCGGGTGAGTTTCAAATAGGTTTGGGTTGCGTTGCGCTCGTTCTTTCTTATGTTTCGACGTCGTTTCTTCAAGCATAAATGATATCATATTGAACAAATGAGCTCCGATTTCTGTTTTGAATGAAGTATTAGATCCGTATCGTAATTACGGACCCGTAGCAAGAAGAATCATCGAATTTGGACATCGTATTAGAATTTTATGGTCATTTTACTAAGGTTGCAAGATTTTTCAGGTTAATTACGAAATTGCCCCTTACGACGTATTAAAAATCTGCACTATTTGCAAATATTAAAACCTACATATCTCCTTCATTATAAGGTCAAATGGAGTGATTCAAAAGCCTAACTTGACTATAAGTTCATAAGGAATTCATTGCACACATAAAACTAGAGTTTAAAGATCGTTTGGCATGAGAAACGAGGCAGAATAGCTGGTAGAAAAATATATACTAAACGGGCAGACTTCTTCCTCTTCAAATTTTCGAACCCCACAGCCCTAGGAACGAATTTCTTCACCAAATATCATCCCCAAGTCATAGATAATCAATTCTAAACTTTACTCTTTCAATTACCCATTGTTTTTCATCACTTTTAAATCAAAAACTAAGAATTTTTATGGTAAAAATTGAGGGTTTGAGTAGAATAAGGGAATTTTGTAAAAATCGATTCTTTACCTCAAATTAAGGTCGGATTTCGAAACTAATTATATATTTGTGTCCGTGGGTGAATGGGTAAACGTAGTTTGGTCCGAATTTCGAGTTTAGACCAAGTAGGCCCGAGGTCGGGTTTTCACTTTTTTTTAGAAAACTTAGGAAAATTTATAATTTTCAATAAAGTTAGTTCCTTTAGCCTTAATTAATGATATTGATTTAATTATTATTAGATTTGAGCAAATTAGAGCAAGATTCTAAAGGAAAAGTTGTAAGTGAGCAGTGATTGGCCTGCGAAATTGAGGTAAGTGTTTGGTCTAACTTTGACCTGAAGGAATAGGAATCACCACTTGTTTGCTATGTGAAATGCATGGGCATGGTGTATAGGTGAGGTTACGAGTATCTATGCACCACCCAATTTTCCTGTTAAGCATGAACTCTTTCCCGTTCCCAACTTAATTTATTCTTGTCTTAATTGTTCTATGTCCATTATTGTTTCTATGACTACTTGGCCTTGCTATTTTCTTGTTAGATATTGTTTTGGTTATTTTGGAAAGAGTATTGGTTGTTTTAGCTAGACTCCTTATGGTACAAAACGGTTGAGCGGTTTGGCATTGTTTTTATGAATTATATATACATATGTTCCTGTTTGTTTCAGTTTTGATAATATTGAGAAAGTGATGAGGAATGCAGTTTAACTGTTTTATGCTTGATGAGGTTTACGTGGTTGTTTGGTTTCAATTGATTGTCGCCAATTGTTGTGGCAAGTATATTAGAAGTGTTGGTTGTTCTCTTGATTTTATCATCGTACATAAAGACTGAGCTGGGTTGACACCATTACGGTGTTTACATATATTCTGGTTGGTTTTATTGTGAAATGATATTGGTTGAAGCTTACGAGCTATACTGTTTTCTGTTTGAATTTGGTTGAAATAAAAGTGTTGTGAAAGGCTTGGCCTGAACTGTGAAAGTTTTTTATGCATAAACAAAATTGGTGTGATAAGGGGGCTGTGATAAGGGTGGATAATTGATTGTGATATTGTGAATAGGTGGGATCGGTTTGCACGCCGCAACAAGACAATGATAAGGGAGAATATGCATGTTTTAGTGTTTATAAAATAAAGGATGAAACACTCATTATTTTATTGTCATTATTTCATACTCTGTTTTTACTATTATTTTAAAGTAAAACTTGTTCTGTTTACAATTTGTCGAGACATAAATATTGTGAAAGGATTTGACTTGAAAGACGATGATAAGGGGGTTGTGACAAGGGGGCTGTGATAAGGGGGTTGTGATAAGGGTGGATAATTGATTGTGATACGGGTGAATAAATTGATCGTGATACGGGTGAATAAATTGATATGATATGTCTGGTGGGATCGGTTGCACGCCGCAACAAGGAGCAATAAGGGAGGACAATTATATTTTTAATGATTTTCAAAGAAAAACCAAGATTTGAAAACTACCATTTTATATAACTATGTTTCATATTTTGGAACTATTTTTATTTAAAGTTAGAGTTTGAAAACTTGGAAATTATTTGAGAGTTGATTATAGCTGAGGCCTAGAAAAGGCGGCTGAGTTATTTTATTGTTGTTGCAGTATTTATTTATTTATTTGTTTAAGATTTCCTTCTTGCTTTATATTTATTGTAATCAGTTATATTTTTTTCTTGTTTGTGTTGAATTGTTTTATTGCATTATTGTATATATTATTGTCACAGGTTATATGTTGTTAATGCCCCACCGTAGCCTCGTCACTACTTCGTCGAGGTTAGGCTCGGCACTTACTCAGTACATGGGGTCGGTTGTACTAATACTACACTCTGCACTCTTCTGTGCATATCCAGGTATCGACCAGCAATAGAGATATTTAGAGCGGCTCATTTATTCGGAGACACGAGGTATATCTGCCGGCGTTCGCAGATCTCGAGAGTCTTCTCCTATTTTTATAAAACTGTTTTATTATATTCAAAACAGTTACATTATTTTTTCAGCCCGCTATTTGTAGTATTCTATAGTAGTTCGTGAATTGTGACTCCAGACCCTGGGGTAGTTCTAGAGTTACTTATATAATTAGTTCGTGGCTCGGTTTATTTAAGTGTTTATTATTTTATGTTTGGAATTATTCATTGAAAGTCAGTAGCTTAAGTTTAATTTATAATTGTTTATTATATTTAAATGGATAATCAAAGGTAAATAGCTAATCGAACTCTAACATTGGCTTGCCTAGCAAGTGTGGTGTTAGGCGCCATCACGATCCCTAAGGTTCGGAATTTGGGTTGTGTCACTGTCTCCATCTACATTCTTGCATAAGGCTACCTTTTTGCCTTCCGAGACTAAGCATTGTATCCATCTGCATTCTTGCATAAGGCTACCATTCTGCCTTCCGAGGTTAAACTCTACCTTCATATGCATTCTGGAATAAGGCTACCTTTATGCCTTCCGAGGTTAAGCTCTACCTCCATCTGCATTCTTGCATAAGGCTACATTTCTGCCTTTCGAGATTAAGCAGTGTCTCCATCTGCATTTGCATAAGGCTACCATTGTGCCTTCCATCTTGAATAAGGCTACCATTCTGCCTTCCGAGACTAAGCACTGTCTCCATCTGCATTTGCATAAGGCTATCATTTTGCCTTCTGTAACGACCCAGCCGGTCGTTTTGTGTGTTGGGACTCCGTTCCCGTGAATGACTCTTCCCATAGCGACTACTCGTGCCTTATGAATTGTGTGGGCAGGTAGTTCGAGATTCAGAAGTGATTTGGCCAGTTCAGGAACACTTGGTTCCTGAAGGCTAGCCTATTTGGCTGATTTTGGCTCCGAGCAGCATTTTGAGAAAACGACCTCGGAATCGAGTTCTGACAGCTCCAGCAGCTCCGGATGATGATTTCGAACTTGGGAGTGTGTTCGCCCCGGATTTCTGATGACCCGGGAGTATTTCGGCACCTGAATTGGAATTTAGGATTTCATGTGATTTGGAATTCAGCCTGGAATTGGACCTCGTGATATCATGGTCCGAATGGAATTCCGGAACTGGCAATAGTTCCGTACAGTCATTTATGACTTGTCCGCAAAATTTGGGGTCATTCCGAGCAGTGTAGACCCGTTCGGCGTATTGATGAGCCGTTGAAATTTTTCTTGAAATCCTAAGTTTGATCTAAGGGGTTTTGGAGAGTGATTCTTGGTTTGAATGATGTTTCTAGTGTTCTGAGAGCTCGAGCAAGTCCGTCATGTGATTTGGGACTTGTTGGTATAATTTGTCGAGGGCTCGGGTGGGCCCAGGGGTCTCCCGGACCCCGATCGAGGTCAAAAACCAGCAAAACTCATAGCTGATGGGAATTTACTGGTGTGACCGCACCTGCGGCCCATGAGCCGCAGGCGCGAGGTTCGCACCAGCGGAAATTCCTTCGCAGGTGCGGCTCCTGCCGCAGGGGCGATCCCCTTCCCGCAGGCGCAGACAAAAGCCCGCAGGCGCGACATTCCCCAGGGGCCCAGGCCATCGTAGGTGCGGACAATTTTCTGCAGGTGCGAGTCTGCACCTGCGATCCAATGTCCGCAGGTGCGAGAAATCCCCCAGTGCCCAGGGTTTTTTTTCGCAAGCGCGACCCAATGTTCCGCAGGTGCGAGTCCGCACCTGCGATCCAAAGGTCGCAGGTGCGGAAATTGCTGGGCAGTCCCACTAAATAGCCCAAGTCGTGATTTCTTTCCCAAAAATCATATTTCCTCCATTGTTGACGACCCCAAGAGCTCCAGAACGGGTATTTCGGCCTAGAAACTCAGGTAAGTGATTCCCTAACCCTCCGCATGTCAATTTCTTCCGTTCTTTGAGAATTTCCTCTTCCTAATTCATTGAAATTCATAAGAAATTGTTGGGGGAAGAAAGAGGGGTTTGATGAAAATGTGAATTCTGATTTGTGGGCCATGGAGGGATGATTAATTGAGTTAATCTTGATCTTTAGGTGACGTATAGCGCGTTCCTTCAAGAATTATAATTTTTCGGACGCCGAGGCTCGGAGTTGAATTTCCAAAGTACGTCAAGAATACGTTTTTAAGGAAATATTTGATAAATCCTCCTCGAATCTTCCTAAATTGATATAATTATGTGCTTTTGGCTAGTTGCGAGCCATCGAGGGTGATTCGGAGGATTCGTGCGTCGTGTTGATTGGTCCGTTGGCCGGAGGAGCACTTGTCCAGGTGAGTCTCCTTTCCAAACTTTGTAAGGGGGAAATGTCCCCTAGGCTCTTGATTGCTAATTGTGCTCGTTGAGGGGGCTACGTACGTACCACGTGACGAGAGTCCGTACGTGGCATCTATACTGTATATCGGGTAGCCGTAGGACCCACGAGCATGTTCTAATTGTTGTTTGATATTATCTGATGTTTTGTACAAGTTATTACTGATATTTGATGAAATAGAGCTATGATAGCTGCGAATTAAATGTACATAATATTCAGATAAAAATTATGAACTCCATCAATTGAGTAATTGTGTTACTCCTGATATAATTGATAATGAGTCGTTGAGCTGGATGAAGGTGGTTAAAATTCGTTCTTATACTTGAATAATGAAATAAGTCTTGATAATGAGTTGTTGATCTAAATGAAGGTGGTTAAAATTTCCTTCTTGTACTTGAATTGTTCCATCATGGTAATATTGTG
>ML256695.1:0-56144 GCA_005239495.1 Nicotiana undulata
CTCTAAAAACTTGAGGAGGAAGATGAAAATGGAGGAAATAGGCTAAGTCCCGTATTTAATAAAGCTACCCAGGGATTCCTTCACTGCGATCGCAATAAGGGCCCTGCGATCGCGAAGGCCCACTGGCCAGACCTCTGCAATCGCGGCAGAGGTGCTGCGATCGCGAAGGACAGCTGGCCAGACCTCTGCGATCGCGGCAGAGGTCCTGCGATCGCGAAGAATAAACTCATCCGGCCCAGATCCGACTCAATGTAATCGCAAGAAAAGGTTGCGATCGCGAAGGTGTGGAACCCAGACCTCTGCAATCGCAAAGGGGAGGCTGCGATCGCAGAGAACAATAAACAGCCTAGCCAAATCCTTCTCCGCGATCGCAACCCTCCTTCTGCGATCGCAGAGAAGGAAACCAGATAACAAAGAAAATTAGTTTTTCTAACTTAGCTCCCGGGTGTCTAAAACACACCCGAGCCCCTCGGGACCCCGTCCAAAAGCACCGGCAAGTCTGTTTTCGTGATACGGACTTGCTAGAAACATGAAAAACAACAACGAAACTCGGAATTCAACCCCAAAACCAAATCGAATCAAAACTTAAGAACTTGAAATTCTAGATTTCACTTCAATGCACCGTACCGGTCTATACTACTCAGAATGATTTCAATTTTTGCATACACGTCATAATTGACATATAGGAACTATCCCCGGTCTCGGAATCTCATTCGGACCTCGGGAACACAAAATCACATTCCAACCCAATTTCAAATTCTATGAGATTTCTCAAAACTTCATTAACTCTAAATTTTCCATTTGATCCGAAACCCGTCAAATCAAGTCTGTTTCTTACCAAATTTCACAGATAACTTAGTTAACATATATTGAACCTGTCTCGAGCTCTGGAACCATAATACGTCCCGGCAGCACATGTTTCACATCGGGGTTCATTTTCTTAAGTCTTTATTATTTTCATAAGATAATTTTCTTTAAAAATTCATTTCTCTGACTTGGGTCCTCGGAATTCGATTCCGGGCATACGCCCAAGTCCCATATTTTCCTACGGACCTCCCGGGACCGTCAGATCACGTGTCCGTGTCCTTTTACCAAAAATGTTGACCAAAGATAACTTTATTCAATTAATTATCATAAATTCAACTCTTTATCAATTTTTCACATAAAGGCTTCCTGGCTACGCGCCCAGGCTACGCACGCACATCAAGGTGAGATTAACGGAGGCTTTCAAGGTCTCGCAACACATCCACAATTAGATTTACATAAGATAACCCCTTTTGGGTCATCACATTATGTGTTCCCCATATCTATAGTCTTATTTGTTTTACATGTCGCTTAGAATTTTATCCTTTTAAACCTAGGAGTTCAGCCTAGTGCTCACCTTGTAGGATTAGTAGTCCTAAATACCCTTTAGGACTTATAAAATGGGACGAGTAATAGCACGCAATAAGCTCCGTGACCGACACACGCGTTTTAAATACCTTAACGGTGCGGGAAGGGTAGAATATGGATATGATGACCGTTGCGCTAATACCACGTGTAGCCCCTCTTCGAGGCGTGACATACCGGGTATTGAATTGATGTGATCCATATTGATTTAAAACCTAGGACATTTTCATTCAAATGATTTTACTTTACTATTCTTTAAAATTATTTTGACAATTTCAGCATTTACTTGAAACCCCCTCTTATTGAACCTTACTTGCTACTTGTTCACTGTCCAAATTCACAAAACTACTTGTCTGGGACCCACAGTTGTGTATCCTGAGGGGTGCCTAACACCTCTCCCTTGGGATAACTTAAAGCCCTTACCCAATCTCTGGTAATGCAAACTAGTTTATGAGTTAATCATTCTAGGTGCCCTAACGCACCATAAAATCGTTAGGTGGCGACTCTTCCTTAAACCTCTTCCTTTAAGTAGTTGTCCAAAATGTCATAAACCTGATCTCTCCGTACCTAACCCATATGGAGGAAAAAAGAGGGCGCGACAGCAGGCTCAATTGAGTCAAGTGGTTGGAGTTGTTAATGCTCAACAAGCCAATATTGGGGATAGTAGCCAAGAAGAGGGTGAATTTGAGGTGTTAATTTAGGAGGTCAGAGTAAAACATCAACAACCTATCCCACTACAATTTGAGGATGTCGATGTTGTAGAAGTGACACTAGAGTCAGCCAAGGACATTGAGGATATAATTTTTGTTGACTTTAGTATCATTGATGTGGAGGATTCTGAAAGTCCTAAAGTTCATGTGTGTGGGCACATTGGGCCTCACTCCAAACATTTTTCCACATTGTGCTTAGATTACGATATGAAAATATAGTCATCCGAGCCGATTGAGGAGTCAAGGGATGAGGAACAAGGTGCTTACATTCTGGATTTTTTCTTGCCAGAAAGACAGGACTACATACCTCATCTAAAAGCCAAGAAGTGTAAAATAGTACAATGGTTGCTTGGGCCAGTTAGATTTGTTCCACCACCCCTGTAGCATAACCGAAAACTTGAAGTCAAATTGGGGGTTCAATTCATAAATTCGATGTGGAGGCAAAAGTGATTCACGTCGTGTCGCGGCGTTAAATCAAGCGCTTGTTGGGAGGCAACCCTGCTTTACTCTTTATTTTTTATTTAGTTTATTTTTTTATTTTTTTATTTTATTATTGTATTATTCTTGTAGTGTCGATTTTTTTATTTTTTAGGAACATGGAACGCAAAGCCATTGAAGGATGCAACAACAAACCATTAGTTGGAACTAAGTGTGAGGTATCCGCACGAAGGACTAGGCATGGGAGAAGTCTTGAGTACCCCATGAGATGCAAGTGCTTCGGCCTTTGGCCTGCCAGGGAGTTTCTTTTACCCTCTTGTATGTATGGGTGTGCATTGGGGACAATGCACAATTTTAAGTGTGGGGTGAGGAGATTGTCTAGGTGACTTTCTATGATATTTTAGTTGTGTTAGTTTTATTGAATAAAAACTTTTTTAATAGGAAATATTGGACTTTTCCCGACGATGGATCTATTTGACAATTCTCTTGAGGGATTTAAGTCTAAGAAAAATATTTTCTTTTGTTAGGAAGTGTAGAAATTCCCCCTTTGTTTTTCTTTGTGTCGCGGTTCTTTTCCAAAGATTTTGTTTGAATCGGATGTAGTTAGTATTTTTTTGAAGGAATAAGGGTCATTGTGTTGTGTTTTGAATTTAAGCAATTTCACTTGACTTTGTTATGCATTGAGAATAGTGAGTACCTTGGTTGTGATGCTTAGGCTCATTTCTTTTACTCTTGTATAAGTACCTTAAATTGTATAAGCTTAACTTTTCTTAACTGCTTTGACTAGAGTGTCTTGATGAATCCAATCCTGAGTGAGTTAAGTGCCATGTGTGTGTGAGGTTTGGGTGTTCTTTTGTGCATTGCATTTGATGCCTAGAACTTGCCCTGTGTGTTTGCAAAGCGAAATATTACTTTTGTTCAGTCTTGGAAGTGATATAGGCGTTTCTTTGTTGAGCCAGCCATATATATATATCACCCACCTAATTGTTATGTATCGTAGTTGACCCCTTTGAGCTTGTAATCTTGTTTCTTTGGCAACCACATTACAAGCCTTACCCATTTGTTTGAATTAACTATCTATTTGAAACTTTTAACCTCTCATGAGCACTTGAATTACTATGAACTTTGTAAAAGTTAAAGTTTGGGGTGGTTGGTTTGACTTTTGAGTGGAACTAATGAAATAAGGAGAAAGGAGCATTGTTTTGATAAAGTAAGAGCCACTTGAATCAAAAAAAAAGGAAAAACAAATAGTCGTATTGCTGTGAAAAAAAACATTCCTTGATAAGTGGTGACTCTTGAAATAATTGTGCTTAAAGAAGTATGGGGTAATAACATTGATGTGAAGGTGGAGTTTGGTTTGACACAAGTATAGGGTTTGAATGTTAAAGTATATGTATTAAAGTGCTTAGGTAGGTGTAGTCACTCTTATATCAAAATGTATCATGCCCGTCCAGCAACCTACATTACACCCAAATAGAGTCCTACTTGATCCTAGACTGAATTAGCTAGATTAGTAGAGTAGTACTCTACGGGCAAGCCTATGGTGCATCTTTTGTGGCATATAAATGTTATTTCTAAGAGTGAGTGAATTCTTTCTATCTTGAGTTCCTAAGTGTTCTTAAATTTTATTGCGTGGATCTACTCTCTTTTGTTGTGTGAGGGCACTTGATTCATGAATGAAAGGTAATCCTTGACATCTATGTTAGAGTAAGTGGGTGAGTTGTGAATAATGCGTGGTACTTGTGATTCAAATCTTCAGGTGAAGATGTTACGCTTTTGTGCTTAATTTATTTTAAATATTCTTGGTGTGATGAGTTAGGA
Source organism: Nicotiana undulata (assembly GCA_005239495.1). Taxonomy (NCBI): domain Eukaryota; kingdom Viridiplantae; phylum Streptophyta; class Magnoliopsida; order Solanales; family Solanaceae; genus Nicotiana; species Nicotiana undulata. The sequence goes on from ML256695.1 coordinate 4,359, forward strand.
GAACTGCTTAAAAAGGTCGTGCCTATATAAATTTTAGTTTGATTGCTCGGGGACGAGCAATGGTTTAAGTGTGGGGTGTTGTTGATAAGCTATAATAACGTATTTTAGTCGCTTATTACACTCTAATTTACTGCACTTTAATTGAGTTTGATCTTTAATCGCTAGTGTTTTGCACTAATTGTGTGTTTTATGCCTTGTAGGAGTGATTACGAGCTAAATATAATGTTATGGAATGAATTCAAGTTATTTGGATCTTTGATGTCTGATTAAAAGCCCAAGAAATTAAGTCGGGATCTTGTTCGGGGGTCAAATTTGATAGTTAAGAACAAACGAAGACTCGAATATGCATATTGCACACTGTATAGTAAATTGGACATAATATTTTGCTCATATTTCCATTTGGGCAATATAATATATGGTTGGAAATCTAACTCAACGGGCTACAACTTTCATGTTATATGTTTTTCCAGCGAACGGAACAAGTGAAAAATGCAGTCGAAATCGCGACCACGGACCTGGACGCGGGCTGAAGCACGGTACTGGTAAATGACCTCGCCCGCTCCGCGTTTGGCCGCGGCCGCGAGCGTCTTGGCTTAAAAAGGGTCTTTTTTCGTGTAGGAGAAGGTATAATTGTTTGGGCCCGACCCTACTTGGTATATATACATGGAAAAATGGTATTTCTGTGGGATTGGACATACCTTTTACACAGATTCGACTTAAGGAGGCAGAGACACAATAAGAGCAAGGCGGAGAATTCTTCTACGGGTTTTTCTTTCCTCTTCCTATTTTTCATTGTTGGTTATGACTTTTATTATTGTAGTTTTACATACTATTATGAATAGCTAATTTTTTATCTAAAGGTTTTGATGAAACCTTTTGTGGGATAAATTCTTATTATGTTTTTATATAATTAAGCCGTTGGATTTCTCTACTTGTTCAACTACGTGTTTATTGTTGTTGTTTGAATGGCCATCGATTGACTATGCCTATTTATTATGTGTTGCTTGAGAAAGGATAAATATTTAGGTGATTGTTGAACAACGTCACTCCTAACGTATGCGAGAAATCAATACAGTGGGTTTAAAGGTGGGTTTAGAATTAACGAAGTCTTGACGTGGTCATAGTGAGCGGTTAGGTAAATCCAACTAGCGTAGTTCGAGAGAATATGTCTAGTAAATTGTTGTATTTTCTTGAGAGATAATTACGACACCTAAAGTGCTCATATCAGCCATCGAATACATAGACGAAATGTAGGGAACATAGCGGGAATGATTCCGACGTTTGGGGAAATCATAACTCTAGACCTCCTAAATTTAATCTCCAACCCTTAGTATCTTTAGTTGTTAATTTACTGCTTTAGTTTCTTAGTTAATTAATTAGATATATGAATCTTAATCTTATAACTTAGAAATTTATTCGAGCTTGTCTTCTTAGCGATATTGAACAATTATAGCTAAGTCTTAGTTCTCTGTGGGATTCGACTCCGGACTTTTAGACTGGATTATATTTGCAGCGATCGCTTATCCTTTTTAGGACTAGAGTTGGGTGTGATCAAATTTTGGCGCCGTTGCAAGGGAACTAACGGTGTAGCTGTAAGTGTACATATTGCTAGGTTTCAAGTTTGAACTTTTTTTTTAGTATTTAATTTTTATTTTCTTTATTTTAGTTTTGTTTGTTAATTTGAAAAAAATATGGCATCATGGAATTATGAGAGTTTTGATGTTGGTAATTCTACTTTTGATCCTCTTTATGCTTATTTTGGAGGAAACCACCCATGGAAAAATTATCAAAGTATATATTCCCGAGGGAGAGTTATGTGCACCAACTCAATCGTATGTGTGGAATGTGTGTGATATGTGTGGTGGTCAAGATGGTCACTTTCACGGTTGTGCTTATATTTGTTATCTTCCCCTAAACCCTTACTATGATGGTTCTTCTTCTTCTTGTGAAGTTAATAGGAATAAAGAACCCGGGGATGCTGACCTGAAGGAGATCAAGGATATGTTAAAGTTCCTTCTAGAACAAAACAATGAGAAAAAATTACAGATAGAAAGGCAAGAGGAAACTATTCGCAATTTGGAGGCTCAATTGAGTCAAGTGGTTGGAGTTGTTAATGCTCAAAAATCCAATATTGGGGATAGTAGCCAAGAAGACCGTGAATTTAAGGTTTTAATTGAGGAGGTCATAGTAGAACATCAACAACCTAGCCAACTACAATTGAGGATGTCGATGTTGAAGAAGTGACACTAGCGTCAGCCAAGGACATTGAGGATATTAATTTTGTAGAATTTAGTATCATTGATGTGGAGGATACTGAAAGTCCTGAAGTTCATGTGTTTGGGCGCATTGGGCATCACTCCAAACATTTTTCCACATTGTGCTTAGATGACAATATGAAAATAGAGTCATCTGAGTCGATTGAGGAGTCAAGGGATGAGTAACAAGGTGCTTACATTTTTGGGATTTTTCTTGCCAGAAAGACAGGACTACATACCTCATCTAAAAGCCAAGAAGTGTAAAATAGTAAAATGGTTGTTTGGGCCAGTTAGATTCGTTCCACCACCCCTGGAGCATAACCGAAAACTTGAAGCCAAATTGGGGGTTCAATTCATAAGTTCGATGTGGAGGAAAAAAGTGATTCACGTCGTGCCGCGACGTTAAATCAAGTGCTTGCTGGAAGGCAACTCGGCTTTATTTTTTATTTTTAATTTAGTTTATTTTATTTATCTATTTATTTTATTATTGTATTATTTTTTTTGTTTTGATTTTTGATTTTTAGGAGCATGGAACGCAAAGCCATTGGAAGGATGCAACAACAAACCATTAGTTGGAACTAAGTGTGAGGTGCCCGCACGAAGGACCATGCCTGGGAGAAGTCTTGAGTACCCCATGAGATGCTAGTGATTCGGACTTTGGCCTACCAGGGAGTCTCTTGTATGTATAGGTGTGCATTGGGGACAATGCACAATTTTAAGTGTGGGGTGAGGAGATTGTCTAGGTGACTTTCTATGATATTTTAGTTGTGTTAGTTTAATTGAATAATTTTATTTTAATAGAAAAGATTGGACTTTTCCCGATGATGGATCTATTAGACAATTTTCTTGAGGGATTTAAGTCTAAAAAAGGTTTTCTTTTGTTAGGTAGTGTAGCAATTCCCCCTTCATTTTTCTTTGTACCGCAGTGTTTTTCTAAGGGTTTTGTTTGAACCGGGTGTAGTTAGTTATTTATTTTAGGAATATGAGTCATTGTGTTGTGTTTTGAATTGAAGCAATATCTCGACTTTGTTATGCCTTGAGAATAGTGAGTACCTTTGTTGTGACGCTTAGGCTCATTTTTTTTACTCTTGTATAATTACCTTAAATTGTATAAGCTTAACTTTTCTTAACTGCTTTGACTAGAGTGTCTTGATGAATCCAATCCTGAGTGAGTTAAGTGCCATGTTTGTGTGAGGTTTGGGTGTTCTTTTGTGCATTGCATTTGATGCCTAGAACTTGCCCTGTGTGTTTGCAAAGCGAAATAGTAGTTTTGTTCAGTCTTGGAAGTGATATAGGCGTTTCTTTGTTGTCTTGATGAATCCAATCCTGAGTGAGTTACGTGCCATGTGTGTGTGAGGTTTGGGTGTTATTCTATGCATTGCATTTGATGCCTAGAACTTGCCCTGTGTGTTTGTAAAGCGAAATAGTAGTTTTTTTCAGTCTTGGAAGTGATATAGGCGTTTCTTTGTTGAGCCTATATATATATATATATATATATATATATATATATATATATATATATATATATATATATATNTTGCTTAACTGCTTTGACTAGAGTGTCTTGATGAATCCAATCCTGAGTGAGTTATGTGCCATGTGTGTGTGAGGTTTGTGTGTTATTCTGTGCATTGCATTTGATGTCTAGAACTTGCCCCGTGTGTTTGCAAAGCGAAATAGTAGTTTTGTTCAGTCTTGGAAGTGATATAGGCGTTTCTTTGTTGATCCAGATATATATGTTTTACCCACCTAATTATTATGTATCGTAGTTAACCCCTTTGAGCATGTAATCTTGTTTCTTTGGCAACCACATTACAAGCCTTACCCATTTGTTTGAATTAACTATCTATTTGAATCTTTTAACCTCTCATGAGCACTTGAATTATTATGAATTTCGTAAAAGTTAAAGTGTGGGGTGGTTGGTTTGACTTTTGAGTGGAACTAATGAAATAAGGAGAAAGGAGCACTGTTTTGATAAAGTAAGAGCCACTTGAATAAATAAATAAAAGGAAAAGAAATAGTTGTACTGTTGTGGAAAAAAAAAATTCCTTGATAAGTGGTGACTCTTGAAGTAATTGTGATTATAGAAGTATGGAGTGATAACATTGATGTGAAGGTGGAGTTTTGTTTGACATAAGTGTAGGGTTTGAATGTTAAAGTATATCTATTAAAGTGCTTAGGGAGGTGTAGTCACTCTTATATATAAATGTATCCTACCCGTCCCGCAGCCTACATTACAACAAAATAAAGTCCTACTTGATCCTAGACTGAATAAACTGGATTAGTAGAGTAGTGCACTACGGGCAAGCCTATGGTGCATCTTTTGTGGCATATGAATGTTATTTCTGAAAGTGTGTGAATTCTTTCTATCTTGAGTTCCTAAGTGTTCTTAAATTTTATTGTGTGGAACTACTCTCTTTTGTTGTGTGAGGGCACTTGATTCATGAAAGAAAGGTAATCCTTGACCTCTATGTTAGAGTAAGTGGGTGAGTTTTGAATAATGCATGGTACTTGTGAGTCAAATCTTGAGGTGAAGATGTTACGCGTTTGTGCTTAATCTATTTTAAATATTCTTGGTGTGACGAGTTAGGAGAATTGCTTTAAAAGGCCGTGTCTATATAAAGTGTAGTTTGATTTCTCGAGGAAGAGAAATGGTTTAATTGTGGGGTGTTGATGATAGGCTATAAATACGTATTTTAGTCGCTTATTACACTCTAATTTACTGCACTTTAATTGAGTTTGAGCTTTAATCGCTAGTGTTTTGCATTAATTGGGTGTTTTATGCCTTGTAGGAGTGATTCCGAGGTATATATTGATGTTATGGAATGAATTCAAGTGATTTGGAGCTTTGAAGTTTGAGTAAAAGCCCAAGAAGTTAAGTCGGGATCGTGTTCGGGGGTCAAATTTGATAATTAAGAACAAACGAAGACTCGAATATGCATATTGCGAACTGTCTAGTAAAAAGGACATAACTTGTTTCTCATAACTCCATTTGGACTATATAATATATGGTTGGAAATCTAACTCAAAGGGATACAACTTTCATGTTTTTTGTTTTTCCAAATTCCGAACGGAACAGGGTGAAAGATGCAGTCGAAACCGCGACCGCGGACCTAGACGCGGGCTGAAGCAGTGTACTGGTAAATGACCGCGCCCGCTCTGCGTTTGGCCGCAGCCGCAAGCGTCTAGGCTTTAAAAAGGGTCCTTTTTCGCGTAGAAGAAGGTATAATTATTTGGGCCAGACCCAACTCTGTATATATACATGGAAAAACGGTATTTTTGAGGGATTGGACATACTTTTTACATAGATTCGACTTAAGGAGGCAGAGACCCAATAAGAGCAAGGCGGAGAATTCTTCTACGGGTTTTTCCTTCCTCTTCCTATTTTTCATTGTTGGTTATGACTTTTAGTATTGTATTTTTACATTCTATTATGAATAGCTAATTTGTTATCTAGGGTTTTGATGAAACCTTTGGTAGGATAAATTCTTTATGTTTTTATATAATTGAGCCGTTGGATTTCTCTACTTGTACAACTACGTGTTTATTATTGTTGATTGAATGGCCATCGATTGACTGTGCCTATTTATTATGTGTTGCTTGAGAAAGTATACATATTTATTTTATTGTTGAACAACGTCACTCCTAACGTATGCGAGAAATCAGTACAACGGGTTAAAGGTAAGTTTAGAAATAACGAAGTCTTGACGTGGTCATAGTGAGTTGTTAGATAAAGCCAACTAGCATAGTTCGAGAGAATATGTCTAGTAAATTGTTGTAGTTGCTTGAGAGAGAACTACTACACCTAAAGTGCTCATATCAGCATCGAATACATAGGCGAAATGTAGGGAACATAGCGGGAATGATTCCGACGTTTGGGGAAATCATAACTCTAGACCTCCTAAATTTAATCTCCAGCCCTTAATATCTTTAGTTGTTAATTTACTGCTTTAGTTTCTTAGTTAATTAATTAGATATAAGAATCTTAATCTTTATAACTTAGAAAGTTATTCGAGCTTGTCGTCTTAGCGATATCGAACAATTATAGCTAAGTCTTAGTTCTCTGTGGGATTCGACTCCGGACTTTTAGACTGGATTATATTTGCAGCGATCGCTTATCCTTTTTAGGACTAGAGTTGGGTGTGATCAAATTTTGGCGCCGTTACCGGGGAACTAACGGTGTAGCTGTAGGTATACATATTGCTAGGTTTCAAGTTTGAACTTTTTTTTTTTAGTATTTCATTTTTATTTTCTTTATTTTAGTTTTATTTGTTAATTTGAAAAGAAAATGGCATCATGGAATTAGGAGAGTTTTGATGTTGGTATTTCTACTTTTGATCCTCTCTATACTTATTTTGTAGGAAACCACCCATGGAAAAATTATCAAAGTATTTCCGAGGGTGAGTTATGTGCACCAACTCACTCTTATGTGTGGAATGTGTGTGATATGTGTGGTGGTCAAGATGGTCACTTTCACGGTTGTGCTTATATTTCTTATCTTCCCCTAAACCCTTACTATGATGGTTCTTCTTTTTCTTGTGAAGTTAATAGGAACAAATAACCCGGGGATGCGGACCTGAAGGAGATCAAGGATATGTTAAAGTTCCTTCTAGAACAAAACAATGAGAAACAATTGCAGATAGAAAGGCAGGAGACAACTATTCGCAATTTGGAAGCTCAATTGAGTTTAGTGGTTGGAGTTGTTAATGCTCAAAAAGTAAATATTGGGGATAGTAGCCAAGAAGACCATGAATTTGAGGTGTTAATTGAGGAGGTCAGAGTAGAACATCAACAACCTAGCCAACTACAATTTGAGGATGTCGATGTTGTAGAAGTGACACTAGAGTCAGCCAAGGACATTGAGGATATAATTTTTGTTGACTTTAGTATCATTGATGTGGAGGATGCTGAAAGTCCTAAAGTTCATGTGTTTGGGCGCATTGGGCCTCACTCCAAACATTTTTCCACATTGTGCTTAGATTACGATATGAAAATAGAGTCATCCGAGCCGATTGAGGAGTCAAGGGATGAGGAACAAGGTGCTTACATTCTGGAATTTTTCTTGCCACAAAGACAGGACTACATACCTCATCTAAAAGCCAAGAAATGTAAAATAGTACAATGGTTGCTTGGGCCAATTAGATTCGTTCCACCACCCCTGGACCATAACCGAAAACTTGAAGCCAAATTGGGGGTTCAATTCATAAGTTCGATGTGGAGGCAAAAAGCGATTCACGTCGTGCCGCAACGTTAAATCAAGTACTTGCTGGGAGGCAACCTAGCATTATTTTTTATTTTTAATTTAATTATTTTATTATTATTATTATTATTATATTATTCTTGTAGTGTCGATTTTTGATTTTTTAGGAGCATGGAACGCAAAGCCATTGGAAGGATACAACAACAAACCATTAGTTGGAACTAAGTGTGAGGTACCCGCACGAAGGACCAGGCCTGTGAGAAGTCTTGAGTACCCATGAGATGCTAGTGCTTCGTCCTTTGGCCTACCAGAGAGTTTTTATTACCATCTTGTATGTATGGGTGTGCATTGGGGACAATGCACAATTTTAAGTGTGGGGTGAGGAGATTGTCTAGGTGACTTTCTATGCTATTTTAGTTATGTTAGTTTAAATGAATCATTTTTTTAATATAAAAGATTGGACTTTTCTCGACGATGGATCTATTAAACATTTTTCTTTAGGGATTTAAGTCTTAAAAAAAAGATTTTCTTTTGTTAGGTAGTGTAGCAATTCCCCTTTGGTTTTTCTTTGTGCCACGGTTCTGTTCCAAGGGTTTTGTTTCAACCGGGTGTAGTTAGTTTTTTATTTAGGAATAGGAGCCATTGTGTTGTGTTTTGAATTGAAGCAAGGAACTAACAAGTCTATTAGAAAGTCGAATTAGCAACTTTTACACCAATTTTCAAGTGGATGAGATCGGTCGAGTGGCCTCAGTTGGAGATGGAATTACACATGTTTATGGATTGAACGAGATTCAAGCTGGGGAAATGGTTGAATTTGCCAGCGTATCTCTTGACTTTGTTATGCCTTGAGAATAGTGAGTACCTTGGTTATGACGCTTAGGCTCATTCTTTTGACTGTTGTATAAGTACCTCAAAAAGTATAAGTTTAACTTTGCTTAACTACTTTGACTAGAGTATCTTGATGAATCCAATCCTGAGTGAGTTAAGTTCCATGTGTGTGTGAGGTTTGGGTGTTATTCTGTGCATTGCATTTGATGCCTAGAACTTGCCCTGTGTGTTTGCAAAGCAAAATAGTAGTTTTGTTCAGTCTTGGAAGTGATATAGGTGTTTCTTTGTTGAGCCATATATATATATATATATATACACACTTCACCCGCCTAATTGTTATGTATCGTAGTTAACCCCTTTGAGCTTGTAATTATGTTTCTTTGGCAACCACATTACAATCCTTACCCACTTGTTTGAATTAACTATCTATTTGAACCTTTTAACCTCTCATGAGAACTTTAATTATTATGAACTTTGTAAAAGTTAAAGTGTGGGGTGGTTGATTTGACTTTTGAGTGGAACTAATAAAATAAGGAAAAAGGAGCATTGTTTTGATAAAGTAAGAGCCACTGGAATAAAAAAAAAGTAAAACAAATAGTTGTATTGTTGTGGAAAAAAAATATTATTTGATAAGTGGTGACTCTTGAAGTAATTGTGCTTAAAGAAGTATGAGGTAATAACATTTATGTGAAGGTGGAGTTTGGTTTGACATAAGTATAGGGTTTGAATGTTAAAGTATATGTATTAAAGTGCTTAGGGAGGTGTAGTCACTCTTATATCTAAATGTATCATACCCGTCCCGCAGCCTACATTACAACCAAATAAAGACCTACTTGATCCTAGACTAAATAAGCTGGATTAGTAGAGTAGTACAGTACGGGCAAGCCTATGGTTCATATTTTGTGGCATATGAATGTTATTTCTGAGAGTGAGTGAATTCTTTCTATCTTGAGTTCCTAAGTGTTCTGCAATTTTATTGGGTGGAACTACTCTCTTTTGTTGTATGAGGGCACTTGATTCATGAAGGAAAGGTAATACTTGACCTCTATGTTAGAGTAAGTGTGTGAGTTATGAATAATGCGTGGTACTTGTGAGTAAAATCTTGAGGTGAAGATGTTACGCTTTTGTGCTTAATCTATTTTAAATATTCTTGGTGTGATGAGTTAGGAGAATTGCTTAAAAAGGTCGTGTCTATTTAAAGTGTAGTTTGATTGCTCGAGAACGAGCAATGGTATTAAGTGTGGGGTGTTCATGATAGTCTATAATTACGTATTTTAGTCGCTTATTACACTCTAATTTACTGCATTTTAATTGAGTTTGAGCTTTAATCGCTAGTGTTTTTCATTAATTGTGTGTTTTATGCTTTGTAGGAGTGATCCCGAGGTATATATTGATGTTATGGAATGAATTCAAGTGATTTGGAGCTTTGAAGTTTGAGTAAAAGCCCAAGAAATTAAGTCGGGATCGTGTTCGGGGGTCAAATTTGATAATTAAGAACAAACGAAGACTCGAATATGCATATTGTGCACTGTCTAGTAAAATGGACATAACTTGTTTCTCATAACTCCATTTGGACTATATAATATATGGTTGGAAATATAACTCAAAGGGATACAACTTTCATGTTTTACGGTTTTCCAAATTCCGAATGGAACAGGGTGACAACTGCGGTCGAAATCGCGACCTCGGACCTGGACGCGTGGTGAAGCAGTGTATTGGTAAATGACCGCACTCGCGCCGCGTTTGGCCGCGGCCGCGAGCGTCCAAGCTTAAAAAGGGTCATTTTTCGTGTAGGAGAAGGTATAATTATTTGGGCCCGACCATACTTGGTATATATACATGGAAAAACGGTATTGTTGAGGGATGTGACATACTTTTGACACAAATTCGACCTAAGGAGGCAGAGACACAATAGGAGCAAGGCGGAGAATTCTTCTACGTGTTTTTCCTTCCTCTTCCTATTTTTAATTGTTGGTTATGACTTTTAGTATTGTAGTTTTACATAGTATTATGAATTGCTAATTTGTTATCTAGGGTTCTGATGAAACCTTTTGTAGGATAAATTCTTGTTATGTTTTTATATAATTGAGCCGTTGGATTTCTCTACTTGTTCAACTACGAGTTTATTGTTGTTGATTGACTGTCAATCGAATTACTGTGCTTATTTATTATGTGTTACTTGAGAAAGGATACATATTTAGGTGATTGTTGAACAATGTCACTCCTAACGTATGTGAGAAATCAATATAGCGGGTTTAAAGGTAGGTTTAGAAATAACGAAGCCTTGACGTGGTCATAGTGAGCGGCTAGATAAAGCCAACTAGCGTAGTTCGAGAGAATATGTCTAGTAAATTATTGTAGTTGCTTGAGACAGAATTACGACACCTAAAGTGCTCATGATCAGTAGAGAATACATTGGCGAAATTGTAAGGAACATAGCGGGAATGATTCCGACAATTGGGGAAATCCTAACTCTAGACCTCTTAAATTTAATCTCCAACCCTTAGTATCTTTAGTTGTTAATTTACTGCTTTAGTTTCTTAGTTAGTTAATTAGATATAAGAATATTAATCTTTATAACTTAGAAATTTATTCGAGCTTGTCTTCTTAGCGATATCGAACAATTATACTGGGCGTGATCAATCTTCCCTATTGGAAAACTCTATTGTTGCGACATAATTTAGATGTGATGCATATTGAGAAAAATGTATGTGACAATATTTTGGGGACAATCTTAAATGCCAAAGGAAAAACTAAAGATACCATAAAAGCTCGATTTGATTTGCAAGCAATGAACATAAGGAAAGAATTGCATCCAATTAAAAATGGGAATAATTATGAGCTACCAACAGAATGTTACAGGTTATCTCCTGAAGAGAAGAAAATATTTTTCAGATTCCTAAAGAAATTAAAGGTTCCATATATTCATCAAATATATCTCAGTGCGTCAACACTAAAGATCGCAAACTTTCAGGCCTAAAAGTTCATGATTGCCATGTTCTTCTACAACATTTACTTCCACTTGCTATACGTGGTATGCTTTGCAAATCTCTATGTGAACCTCTTATTGAGTTGTCTTTATTTTTCAACTTGCTTGGAGCAAAATGTTTCAGAAAGTATGAGTTAGAACAGATAGGAGCTCAAATTCCTATAACTCTGTGCAAGTTAGAAAAGGTATTCCCTCCTTCATGTTTTGATGTAATGGTGCACTTACCAATTCATTTATCTAATGAAGCTATGATTGGTGGACCTATTCAATATCAATGGATGTATCCAGTGGAGCGATGGCTATACTTTTTTAAATATTTAGTTGGTAATAGAGCTTGCCCAGAAGGTTCTATCGCGGAGGGATATTTGGCAACTGAATGTTTGACTCTATGCTCAAGGTATTTGCATACAATGAAAACAAAGTTTAATTGCCTTGAGCAGAATTATGATGGTGGTGTTATTGAATCTGATGGAGTTTTAACAATTTTTTGTCAAATTACCGTGAGGTCGCATGGCTTACATGTTTCCACTGTTGTGCTGCTGCTGAACTGGCATGTATGGCTGGTTTTACTAACCCTAATTCTGTCCACCATTGCCCCCATAATTCGACACATAGTTCATATTTTCAGGGTAGTGATGATGATCATTTTCAGCATTCCACTGATTACCAAGTGGTTGGCTAATGCAAGATGTGCATAAGCCCCCATTGGTAGTGTCCACAATATGTACCTGCTGTTTCTGCCCTGACTCGAAGGAATCACTCACCCATAGCCTAAGGATCATTAATATGTAGTTTCTACTTGAATTCATAGCATTAAACAGACAATTCGCTAATTTTCTCAAGAACCCTAAATTTACTACCCAATTCTTGACTTTTCCATAATTTAGTAGTTAATTCAAGTTGAAATCCATGTATTAAACTAGTGTTGAAGTGGAATTAACTTACCTTAACAATAGCTAGGTCGTGGGACACTTTCTCCAAACTCCTCAAGCTCTCAAATGGTGGACTCTTATGTTAAGAAATGAAAAATCTCGAATTTTTTGAAGAAGATATACTGCCCAGCTGCCCCTTCATCGCAATCGCGACAATGGGCCCGCGATCGCGAAGGCCAACGGCCCAGGCCCCCTGGGCCCTTCTTTGCGAACGCCGGAAAGGGCCTGCGATCGCGAAGGCCAACTGGCTAGAACGCGAACGCGGTGGATAACCTGCGATCGTGAAGAGTAAACGGTCCTGGTCCCGTCCTACACCTATAAGAACGCGAAGACATGGGTGCGATCGCGATGTCAGGGATCCAACCCATCGCGAACGCGGAGACAAGGACGCGATTGCGAAGGTCAGGGACCCAACCTACCGCGATTGCGGAGAGTATTCTGCGAACGCGTAGAGCATTCAGTAGCCCAGCTCAATTACTTCTCCGCGAACGCGGCCCCCCTTCCGCGATCGCAAAGAAGGAAACTAGACAGCAAAAATCTGGTTTTTTTTTAACTTAGCTCCCGGGGTCCAACACTCACCCGAGCCCCTCGGGACCCCGTTTAAAAGCACTGGCAAGTCTGTATTCATGATACGGACTCGCTCAAATTTCCAGAACGTGAAAAACAACAACAAAACTCAGAATTTGACCCCAAAACCAAATTGAATCAAACTTAAGAACTTCAAGTTCTTGATTTCTATAACGATGCGCCGAACCGACCTATACTACTCGGAATGACTTCAAATTTTGCAAGCAAGTCATAAATGACATAACGGAACTATTCCCGATCTCGAAATTTCGTTCGGACCTCAATAACATAAAATCACCTTCCAAACAAAATTTCAAACTTAAGGAAATCATGATTTCCATATTGGGCGCCGAAATGCTCTCGGGTCATCGAAAACCCGTTCCGAACATATGCCCAAGTCCGAAATCATCATACGAAACTGTCGAAACTAAATTCCGAGGTCTTTTGCTAAAAATGTTGACCGAAGTCAAACTTGGCCAAAAAGGCCAACCTTAAGGAACCAAGTGCTCCTATAGCACTCTAAACACTTCCAAATCCCGAACCACCCGTCCCCGCAAGTCATAAATCACGAGAAGCCTCTATAGGAAGTTTTATTTAGGGAAACGGGGTACTAATATGCAAAACGACCGGTTGGGTCGTTACATGAGTAAACTAAATCAAACTGGGGTGAGAAGAAGCCTTGGCCTCGAGCTATGATGGTCTCGAGGTACGTTAATAAAAACAGTAGAATAAAAACAATAAAGCTAAGAGACAATTCTGATGATTGATGAGCAAGAAGGTTAGAGTGTATATTCTTTACCAATGATTGATGATCTTTATAAATGAATGTGCTCCCCTTTATATAATAGGGGAGTCCTAAATAAGGTATATTTCCATTTCTAATAAGGAATCTAATTGTACAGTTGTCTAACCGCCTAGTACGAATTCGTACAAATCCGTTCCGGAATTCACGCCTTGATCTTTGTGCCATTGCGGGAATCTCGCCCATTTTGTTACAAACCCATAATGGCATTATCTCGGGTTAGATCATACTCGGCCCCGGTATGCATCTTGCACTTCGGTCCTCGAGCCTTATACTTCGTCATCAGGATCGAGCTCGAACTATTGAGCTTTCTTGGTCCATTCTAAACTCGGGCTCGGAGTGACTCCTAGAACCCATGAAATTGGGCGTACCTGATTTTGACCGTACACAATTACATAAGTAAAACATTTGTCGATGCCAAGACGAGGTACCCATATCTTGGTAAATTGGTCGTGGCATTAGCCGTAGATTCACAAAAGCATAGACCCTATTTCTAGTGCCACCCTATCCCGATTGTCACTACTTTCCCTTTAAGGAGCATTTTACATAAACTCGAGTTGTTGGAGAGGCAGGCCAAATGGGCCATCGAGCCAAGTGAGCACGACATCACATACCAGCCTCGAACACCAATAAAGTCGCAAGTGCTCGCCGACTTAGTCGCAGAATTCAGCGCAAGAGTAATGCCCGAGGCCGAGAAGGAAGCCGCTCGGGCTTCTCTTCAAACACAAGACCTATGGGTCATGTACATCGACGGCTCATGCAATGCTTACGAATCTAGATGCGGACTCGTACTCGAGGTCCGTACCGGCGATGTAATTCGCTAGTCCATAAGATGTTCAGATATGACTAACAACGAGGCCGAGTATGAGGCGGTAATGGCAGGGTTGATGGTAGCACTCAAATACGGGGCGATACGGCTAAAACTCCGCTGTGATTCTCAACTCGTTGTCAACCAAGTTACAGGGACTTACCAAATCAAAGAACAAAGGTTGCAAAAATATCAAGCCGAGATCTGTAAGTTGCTGCCCAATTTCGATAAATGCTAGCTCAACGTGATCCCTTGAACTCAAAACATCGAAGCAGATGGCCTCGCCAAGCTAGCCGCCGACGCCAAAACCATCACAACCGGGGATAAAAGATTAGTCCATCTCCACAACTTGACACTAGACCAAATCGAGGTAAAGTCTGTAAGTTTTAACTTGGGAATGGAGCAAGTGTATTATCACCTACTTGCAGGATGGCACCCTCCCAAACAACAAAAAGGAAACTAATAACTAAGAATGCAAGCGGTTAGATACAGCCTCCTTCGTAACAACTTATACAAGAGAACATATGGCATCCCTCTAGCGAAGTGTTTAGCTCCAAATCAAACCCAGCGCGTTCTTGAGGAAATACATGAAGGCCGCTACGGCGCTCATTCCGGTGATCGAGCACTCGTCAGGTGCCTCATACGGGTCGGGTACTACTAACCCATCATGAAAAAAGATGCCTCAGCATTTGTGAAGAAATGCGAGCAATGTCAGAAATACGCCCCAACGATTCACCAAGCGGGCGAATACCTTCATTCGGTCACCTTCTCATGGTCACTCATAAAATAGAGAATGGACATCGTGGCTACACTCCCGCTAGGGCGAGGTAATGTATAATTTATTTTAGTTTTAACTCACTATTTCTCTAAATGGTTGGAAGCAGGAGCATTCGCCCAAGTGCGCGAACAAGAGGTAATCGCCTTCATACGGAAAAACATCATCTGCCAATTCGGCCTTCCCTAGGAAATAAGCTATGACAACGAGCCCCAGTTCTCGGGAAAGAAAACCACTTAATTCTTTGAGAAATGGCAGATTAAGAGGATACTTTCAACTCCTTATAACCTAATAGAAAACGGGCAGGCAGAATCTCTTATAAGTCTATATTAAACATAATGAATAAGAAACTTGAAGAAGCCAAGGGACTGTGGCAAGAAATACTCCCAGAAGTATTATGGGCGCATACGACCACACCGAAGACGAGCACAGGGTAAACGCCCTATTCACTTGTCTACGGAACAGAAGCAGTGATACTGATCGAGGTCGGAGAACCCAGCCTAAGGTACTCCCATGAAAGCGGCACCACCAATAATGAGAGTAGGAGACAAGACCTCGATAAGGTCGACGAACGAAGAGATATGGCATACATAAGGATGGTCGCCCAAAAACAACAGGCGGAACGTTACTACAACAAAAATGCTAAGGTCCGACCGCTCAAGATCGGGGATTACGTACTCAAAGCCAAAACCAAGCAAATAGAGATCCACGAGAAGGAAAATTGGGAACCAATTGGGAAAGACCATACAAAATTATAGGCAAAGCGAATAAGGGATCATTCCAACTAGAGACAGTGGAAGTAAAACAATTACCACACAATTGGAATATCATCCACCTCAAGTACTTCAACTTCTAGAAAATAAGAAGTGCCCCCCAAGTCCTACTTTTTTTTCCCTCACTTGATCCCATTAGGGTTTTCTCAAGGAGTTTTTTAATGAGGTGACAAGAGGGACACTTCGACTCAAACTATATGAAGGGGGGGTTGTTTTCTTTTTCATTGCCCGACTCCTTAAGATTCTCCAAATTTGTCCAGCCAAAACCCAAAATTTGTAACTTTCTCCAAATAATAGAAATTCACTTTTATCGAAATTGCTCTAACAAAAGGTTAAGTTCGACCAAGCTCGAACAACACCTACCAGCCCTCGGCCATAACTTAACAAAAGTTTAAGTTCAACTAAGCTCGAACAACACCTACCGGCCCTCGGCCACAACTTAACAAAAGGTTTAGTTTTACCAAGCTCGAACAACACCTACCAGCCCTTGGCCACAACTTAACAAAAATTTAAGTTCCACTAAGCTCGAACAACACCTACAGGCTCTCGGACGCAACGTAACAAAAAGTTAAGTTCAACAAGCTCAAACAATACCTATCGGATCTCGATCATAACTTAATGAAAGGTTAAGTACAACCATGCTTGAACAACACCTACCGGACTTCGACCACGACCAAATGATAGGTTAATTTTGACCAAGCTCGAATGAAACTGTTGGCCCATGTCACTGAATGGGTTTTGAACATTCACAACAGGTGTCCAGTTGAACCAGGTCCATCATAGCACACACTTCGGTATGAAGCAGTTGGATCGCAAATAAAACAAGTCTAGGAGATATTAGTGTTTGCTAAATATCAAAGAACTAAGAGAATGTCTCCTAATACGAAAAGGTTGCAAATTGATATAGAAGACAGAAGTTGATTTCAGCTAGGATAGGAATAGAGGAAGGAAGTTGAGTTACAATCAAACTTGTCTACCAAGGAAGAGTTGGATCATAATTGTATCATGGACTCAACAATCGGCCTCTATAAATAATCAAAGTACTACTGCTGAAAGTGGTGACGCACAAGTACAAAAGTGAATCAAGTTCTGAAGCAAAAGTCCCAGAGGTTTTGCAAGCAGAATTGTTGTGCGATACTAAGGCTACAATTCAACTAGAAGGAACAGTTTCATTGTTTGTATGTTGAGTCTAGTTGATTGTAGTAGGAGTTTTTATATTGTATCTTATCAGCTTTCATAGAAGCAATTGTAATAGGTACACATTTTTCAAGTTAGAGTTAGCTTGAAATCTGTACAAATTAGCTAGAGGCTAGTTGATACAAAGAGGATTAGAGTTAGTCCTAGGATTACAGAAGAGTTTATTTTGTAAGTCCGTTTTGGCTCAGTGTTTAGTGAAGAGTTTTGAGAAAATCCTATTGAGGAGTAGGTCGTGGTTTTTTCACCTTTTGAGCCAGGTGTTTTCCACGTAAAAATCCCTGTGTCTTTACTATTACTGCTTAATTATTCCGCAAACTGTAGTAAGTAGTAGATTAAGAAGAACCAGATTCTTCTTATTAGACAGCAGTCGAAAATTGGGTATTGCACAATTAACTTATAATATTGTGTAGTATTGAAGTCTAAAACAACAGACACCTATCGGTCCTCGACCACATCTCTACTAAGAGACATGATCGACCTATATAAACAAAGGGACGATGTTGATACCCAATTTTTTCTCAAAATTATTTTCAAACTTGCATATTACATTCAAAATCACTTTTCATAACGAATGGTATTTTCCCATAATTTTTCATATTTGTATCAATTTATTTTCCTATTTCTTTAGTACTTTATATTCAATAATTATTCATAAGTTGTGTTATAAATAATTTTAAAGCGCTTCCCAACACAATGTATCATTTTTGACCCTATTAGTATTTAATTATTTCACAAATTACTTATTAGGCATTATTTAGCTATAATTACACTAATTTTGCGACTATGGCCTAATTGTGCACTTATGCTATTTTAATTCTAAAATTAGTCGTTTATATTTTATATTAGCCAATTACCTTAAATTTTACTTACTTAGCATTAATCTCATTTTTTATACAATTATTAGCTATTTTTATTAATTATTTATCTATTTAATGGGTATTTAACAACTAACCACATTTATTTAAACTATAGCCTAATTCTTACCCAACCCACCTGATTTATGTAACCCACTTGACCCAACCCAAAACCCAAATTCTTACCCGGCCTAACCCCACAACAAATATGAGCCGTTGATCAAATTAAATCAACGGCCCATATTGGTGTTACCATAATTAACCCCTAACCAAACCCCCCGACCCCTCTCATTTTCCCATTCGCCTCACATCTCTCTACTCTCCTCTCTCTCTAGTCTCTTCTAGAGACTTCTGTCTCTTCAGGTTTCGATGAACCCCTCATCTTCTCCGGCCATCCCTTTGCCGGAGACCTTGAAACCTTCACCCCTTTTGCCTCTCATGGCTCTCCTATGCCGGTAACGTCATCCCTAAGGTCCTCAAAGGGCGAGAACCCGTCTGCTTACACCCATGGTGTCCCTGTTTACTTCAAGCCTCCAAAAGCTCGACTTCAAGAAAGGTCTATGACCTTTGAGACTCGAGCCAGTGTTGCTTGAGGTTCTTTTCGTCTTTTCTGAGGTTTTTTGTAAAACCCTAATATTTGAAACTTCCTATTCTCTTAGATCTGCACTAGATTCGTGCCTATTACGAGTCACTATGATGTTTTCCTTAAAGTTTTCTATCTTTCAAGCAAGTTTTCACTTTGGGTTTTTAAAACCTTTTCTTCAAAATACTATTTCCTCAAAGTTTAAATGGTTTTGCTCATATGCTTAAACGGTTTTGTTAGATATCATTTTCTTATCACGATTTATTATGTAAAAACTTTAGTTTTCACACTGTATTCTAAATTCTGAGTATGTCTTTATTGATTTGCTCTTTTGATTTGTATGTGTGTCTGTTTCCCCATGAGTAATCCATGATTCTCCCTATGATTTTACCCTATCATACTTATTAGGGTTTCTAACTATTCACCTCTTGCTTATATCACGATTACCCTTTGTGATTCTGATTTTTTGTCTATTACTTGTTTGTTGCACTCATGCTTATAATGTCATATGTGTTGGTCTGAATCCTTGATTCTATGTGATTATTACTTTGCTATGCTATTGGATCTTGGATTCTATTGCTTCTTGCCTAATGTGTGCTTATCCTGCTTGAATCAGTACCGTCTTTGAGATTTTTTGAATCCCTAAATGATTGTGAGTAGTGCTATACTGATTTTCACACGATATCCTCTACTGATTCTGGATGTTTCCTTAAATACATGAGGCTTTTCCTTAATTAGTACTAATTTCGGATCCCTGATCCCTGTGATTGATACCCTTTACTGATTTCCGACCTTGGAATTATTTTCCTGCCTTATTGTGTGGTTGATGTTTTATACTTCAATACCACACAAGAGGGGGGGTGATTTGTGTGGTGTCCAATTTTTCAAGTACTGTCTTACTAGAAGAACCTGGTTCTTCTTGATGTTCCAACTTCTACTGGTGC
This sequence comes from Nicotiana undulata, assembly GCA_005239495.1. NCBI lineage: Eukaryota > Viridiplantae > Streptophyta > Magnoliopsida > Solanales > Solanaceae > Nicotiana > Nicotiana undulata. Next base: position 23,866 of record ML256695.1, read on the forward strand.
GGAATAATAAATGTAGTAAAGTAAAAACACAGAGATTTTACGTGGAAAACACCTGGCTCAAAAAGTGAAAAAACCACGACCTACTCCTCAGTAGGATTTCCCAAACTCTTCACTACAACTCTGAGCCAAACAGCATTTACAAAATAAACTCTTTTGTAAACCTAGGACTAACTCTAATCCCTTTGTAGCAACCTAGCCTCTAGCTAATTGCGACAAGCTTCAAGTTAACTCTAACTTGAAAAGTGTGTACCTATTACAATTGCTTCTAAGGAAGCTAAAAAGATACAATATTAAATCACCTACTACAACCAACTAGACTTAATAAACAAACAGATGGAACTAGTTCTTCTAGCTGGTCAGTAGCCTTTGTGTCTCACAAGGATTCTGCTTGCAAAATATCTCTGGGAATTTTGCTTTCAATTCTTGTTTCACTTATGCCTTTGTGTCATCCATCTTCAGCAGGAATGCTTCAACACTTTATAGTTCAGTCGTTGAGATATGTTGTTCAATTCTAATGCAACTCTTCCTTGATGGAAGATTTTGTATTAAACTCAACTTCCTCCCTTTGTTACTGTCCTTGCTGAATTCAAACTCTAACCTCTTATAAATTTGCAACCTTTTTGCTTTAGGAGACAACCTCTTAGTTCCCAGATAATTCACATAACTTGTTATCTCCTACACATGGACTCTTTGCGTGCCAATGAGTTTGTTTCAGTATCATAGCCTGATGGACCTGGTTCAACTTGGTAGATATTTGTCAATCTTCAAAACCATGCAGTGACTTGGATCAACAAATTCCCCCCTTTTGATGATGACAAACCCTGTGCTTAACCATGTACAATCTTCAAACACTTTGTATGGTTTTAAGCAGTTATCATAGAGAGGCCAGGTTCATTAGGTTATAAATATCACAACACTTTGAAATTTGAAAAGCACATTTCTTCCCCCTTTTGGCATCATCGAAAAGTTGCAAAATGATAAACTTAACAGAGTTTGTTAACAATTACTAATGGCCATTGAGGCAACTGCAGGTGCAAACATGAATTAATCATCAAAAGAAACCAATAAATGTAAGCTACGTAAGAAACCGAGACAAAGTCAATAATTAACAAAAGCAGAATTCATTGATTAGTCAGTAATCAAACACCATACACAGAAAGAACTAAGAAAGTCATAACCATGAGCAAAACAAAAAAACAGAAACAGAACAAATCTCGAACTTGGCAATGAGGGGTTTTGGTGGCTCTGGACATCCTAAGGTTGGGTAGGAGCAGATGAGGTTGGGTTCTTGGCTTTAAAGAGAGAAAGCATTTGTTGAAGAACACCTTCATTTTTCTCCTTCTCCTTTGCTAGTTCAACTCTGAGAGCATCCCGCTCAGCTTCCACCTCATGAAGACGAGATTTCAATCTAAGGATCTCCTCATCCTTCATCCCTCCTTCCTGCACCAATGAGCTTACTTTGCTATTGACTGGCTGCTTCCTAGATGAACCAGGTTCATCTTCCGTAACATTGAAAATATAATCACAAGTCAGCAAAGTGTTCTTCCCAAAATAATCCTTAGCATTAGCCATCTCTGCTTTCTTCACAGGAACCTCAAAGTGGGCAAGCACAACCGTCAGAATAAAGCCATAAGGAATAGCATGTGCTTTGGTTCCATTTACAACTCTGTCCAAGAGCTGAATGATGAAAGCTAGCTAGTTGATCTGCTTTCCCTTATATAAACACTCCATCAAGGTGAGGTCCATGTAATTGGCGATGTGCCTTCTCTCTTGTCTTGGCAGCAGGAACTTAATCACGAATTCAAAGACTAACTTGTGTTGGGGCCTCATTTCACTTTTGAACACCGGCCTGGGCTCAGCTTCCTCCTCATTATCACAAGAGAATCTGGTGATGTTGAGAGTTGAGGCCATTCCATCAAGACTAGGCCATCTTTGCATAGTGTAATCATCGTAGCCCTCAGCAAGTATGTTCAGAATCTCTCTCAGTTCCTTTGCATCAAAAGTGATCTGAATTCCTTTGACTGTGGAGGTCACCCTGCCATTCTTGACATTTGCATTTTCCATAAACTCCACCAATTCGTTCCTTGCCAGCTTTCCTTCCATGCGAAGGACCATTTCCTTCCACCCCTGCACATCCAGTGTGTCCAGCAGATACAGCATCCCAGGTTTCTCAAGATCTTTCACCAACTTCCCTTTCAGAATTGTACGCTTGCCAAACATGGTGAGTTTGTCAGATTTCTCACCAGACATCTCCTCTTCTTCTCCACTCCATTCTTTTTCTTCTTCTTCAACAACCTTAACTTTCTTGGCCTTAGACCTGGACCTTTTAGCAGTGCTTGAGGGTGTGGCCAACACAGCAGCTGACTTCTTGTAAGAAGCCTTAGCCTTCTTGGGCTTGGGTGTCTCAACCACAACTGGAGAAGGCTGCTCCTCATGATGGACCAGGTCCATCGTATCATCATCAACAATTACAGCCTCAATAGGCTCTCCTACCTTTGCCTTTCCCTTTGAAGCTTTCCTTTTCTTTCTCTCTCTCAAAGCCCTTTCTAACTCTTCTTCACCTTGTCGAACAGCACTTCGTGTAGCACAAACTTTTGGGGCAAGAGCATCAACAGATACAGAAGCTTTCCTTTTCTTTGGAGGAACTGGAGTAGTGACTTTCTTGAACGTTTGAAATCTATTCTTTTTGGGGTTATAAGACTCCCCCAGCTTCCTTAGCATCTCAGCCAGTGTCTCCTCGATAGATGAACCAGGTTCATCTGCTGATTTTCGTAAGCTCTCTAGACCTGCTGTTGCTTCCTCAGCAACACTTCCCCCTAAATTTGTGACACCTTATTGAATAATCTCAGGAACGGGACCACAAATAGCCAAAGTGGTATTGTCCTCCCCAGACCTCCTTACAAAACTTCCTTCTCCTCTCTCTCAAAAATTTTATCTTTCCCTAATTTTCTTCGCCTATCCGGCCCTTCAAATACAACAACTGACCCAACCATCACAAACCTGTTTTCAGTAGTAGCAATTCCAGAATTAACTTCAAGATCACCTTGCTCAGAACTGGATGAACCAGGTGTGTCATCCTCATTGGCTGATTTGAAGGATTCACTTGATGATTCAGAATCATTATCCTTTTCAGCCTGTAGAATTTCCTCCTCGAAAAATTTGCACGAGAGCCATAAGCAACAGATTTTCTGGCAAGAACTTTCACACGGCGAGCCCTGGGGGCTGGAGTAGGGTTAGGTGTGGGTTCAAGAACTAGAGGGTTTTTAGGGGTTAAAGATATCTCTGGAGATTGAGAGCTATACACGGATGGAGAATTAGAATCAGATTCATAAAGTCCTCCATCGTAATCACCATTGGGCGATGAAGAAGAAGAAGAAGAGGCAGGTGGTGGTGAAGACATTCTTATGAACGTTTTAGGGAGAGACAAAGATTTTATCAATTTTGATTTTAGAAGAATGAAGAACTTGGTTCTACTTGTTATGTTATGAAGAGGGGAGGCAATGATGACCTTTTAATAAGATGTGGCTATGAATAATACAACAGGCAGAGCATTTAATTAAGAGGAATTCTAATCGACTTAGGAGTGTCATTGATTAGACAGTTAAGAATCCCCTAAATCTAGGCTAATTGAGTAGCGATGGGACTTCTTGAACCTGGTTCATTTTAGTATAGGTACTGAGAATTTGAATTGAACCAAATAAGGATAGAATTATGCTCATGTGTAACTATAATTATTTCAACAAATATATGGAGATGAGCACGTACCTTGTCAGTCAGATGAACCAGCAGCGATGAACCAGGTTCATCATGTTAAAGTCTTTAATTTGCCTCAATTTACAAAGATAGAAAAATATCATTAGCAACCAGGGAATCAAATTAATACATGGAAAGAGGGTATGGCAGTAAAGCCATGATACTGAGCAAAGATTAGTCTGGTTTATTATCTATGTTAATGTTTCTAGCCAAGAAAAAATTCATTTTTCAATTTTTTTTTGTTTTTCCAATTAGGTGATCTTAACCATCCCTAATTCAAGCCGGTTTCTCTCAAAATGCTCCCTACTCAGTGCTTTAGTAAAGATATCTGCAATTTGCTTGTAAGTAGCACAAAATTCAATTGAGATCATTCCCTTTTCATAGTTATCCCTAAAGAAGTGGTGTCTAACATCTATGTGTTAGTTCTCTTATGATGAATCGGGTTCTTGGTCATACTAATTTCACTAGTGATCACAGAAAATAGGAATGCATCCCACATCTATACCAAAGTCCATGAGTTGTTGCTTGATCCATAGTAACTGAGCACAGCATGAGGCTGCAACCACATATTCAGCCTCAGCAGTAGACAGAGCTACTGAATTTTGTTTCTTGGAGGCCCAAGACACAAGGTAGGAGCCCAGAAAGTGAGCCATGCCTGAAGTACTTTTCATGTCAACCAGGAAACCTGCATAATCAGCATCAGCATATCCTACAAGGTCGAAATTACTACCTTTAGGGTACCAAAGGCACAAACCAGCGGTGCCTTTCAGATATCTCAAACATCTCTTCACTACAGTTAGGTGGGACTCCTTTGGATTTTCCTGAAACCTGGCACACAGTCCTACACTGAACACAATATCAGGTCTACTGGCAGTGAGATATAATAGAGACCCAATCATTCCTCTGTATAGCTTCTGATCAACGGATGAACCAGGTTCATCCACATCCAATTTTGTAGTTGTGGCTATGGGGGTGTCTATTTCCTTTGAGTCCTCCATTTTAAACTTTCTGAGCAGTTCTTTCACATACTTTTGTTGATGGATCATTGTTCCATTGGAGTTTTTCTTGATTCGCAAGCCTAAGAAGAAGTTTATCTCACCCATCATACTCATCTCAAACTCGCTCTCCATAAGAGTAGCAAATTCCTTACTCAATTTTTCAGAAGTTTCCCCAAATATAATATCATCCACATATATTTGCACAACTAGGAGTTCTTTACCCTTTTCCTTTAGGAACAAGGTGCTGTCAATTTTGCCTCGTTTGTACCCATGTTCTAGCAGAAATTTTGATAGTCGCTCATACCATGCTCTAGGTGCTTGTTTGAGACCATAGAGATCCTTGTCAAGTTTGTATACGTGGTCAGGTGACTCCTTGCTTTCAAAACCTAGAGGTTGTTTGACGAATGCATCTTCCTTCAGATAGCAATTGAGAAAGGCACTCTTATCATCCATCTGATGGAGAGTGAATTCCATATGTGCAGCAAATGCTATAAGAAGTCTGATTGCCTCCAGTCTTTCCACAGGGGCAAAGGTCTCATCATAGTCAATTCCCTCTTCTTGACTATACCCTTGAACAACCAGTCTGGCCTTGTTTCTTGTAACAGTTCCATCCCCATCGAGCTTGTTCCTGAAGACCCACTTTGTGCCAATCACTGATCTGTCTAGTGGCCTGGGTACCAAGTGCCATACTTGACTTCTTTCAAACTGATTCAGCTCTTCTTGCATGGCATTTACCCAATCAGCATCTTGTAGGGCTTCACCAATGTTCTTTGGTTCGATTAAGGATAGAAAGGTATCAAACGCACACAGATTTTTCAAGGAGGCTCTTGTTTTGATTCCGGATGACAAGTCTGTTATGATGTTCTCAAGAGGGTGAGAACTTTGATATCTGTGTGGTTTGAGCACCAATTGTTCACTTCTGGATGATTCTATGGTATCTTGTTGTTGTGGAACAGGATCAGGGCCAGGGTTCACATGTTGAGTTCCCCCTGTCATGTTGCTTGGGGTAGATGGACCTGGTCCATCACCTGTTCCATCTCCCATGGCTGCTTCAATGTGTTCACTGCTTCTCACCAGTCTAAGCTCCTCATCTTCTGGTTCCTGTCTCTCAGAAAGAGTTTTAGTTTCATCAAAGACAACATGCACACTCTCTTCTACACACATAGTTATTTTATCACTTTATAGGCTTTGCTATGTGATGAATATCCCAAGAATACTCCCTGATCACTTCTGGGATCAAATTTACCTAAGGAATCTTTGCCATTATTGTGCACAAAGCATTTGCATCCGAAATTCCTAAGAGGGATATGTTGGGCATTCTCCCTTTAAGTAATTCATAAGGAGTCTTCTCTACCAATGGCCTGGTCATGCACTTATTGATTATATAGCAAGTAGTGTTTATTGCTTCTGCCCAGAAGCTGTGTGGTAGTTTGCTAGAAAGAAGAATGGTTTTTGCCATGTCTTGAAGAGTTATATTCTTTCTTTCCACAACCCCATTTTGCTGTGGGGTTCTAGGGGCAGATAATTTGTGATTGATACCATGTTCATCACAGAACTCAGCAAACATTGCATTCTCAAACTCAGTACCATGGTCATATCTTATTGATGCTAGTTGATGTCCTAACTGATTTTGAGTTTTCTTAACAAATGAGGTGAACATATCAAATGCTTCATCCTTAGATGTCAGAAATAAGGTCCAAGTGAACCTTGAATAATCATCAACTAGCACCATCACATATTACTTACCACCTCTGCTCAGAGTTCTCATTGGACCACACAGATCCAGATGAACCAGTTCCAACGTCCTGGTGGTACTGATCATTTTCATACTTTTGAGTGAGGATCTTACCTGCTTCCCCCTTGCACATGCCTCACAAAATTTGTCTTCCTTGAACTTAATGTTAGGGAGTCCCACCACTAAGTCCTTAGAGACTAATTTGTTAAGTTGATTTAGACTTGCATGACCAAGTCATTTGTGCCAAAGGAGGGGATCACTGTCCAAAACACTCAAGCAAGTGAGTTCATTTTCAGACATTGTGGACAAGTTTATGACATAGATATTATTCATTCTCTTTCCCTGCAAAACAATCTTGTCAGTAAGCAAGTTAATCACAAAACATTTTGTGGAAGTGAAAGCAACCAGGTTACCTCTGTCACACAATTGTGACACACTGATCAGGCTGTATTTCAAGCCATCTATCAAGTACACATGTTCGATGGAACGTGTGTGATCCTTACCTACTTTTCCAACCCCTATAATTTCACCTTTCTTTCCATTTCCAAAGGAGACATTTCCTCCTTTGAGTTTTTCAAGTGAAAGGAATTGTTCCTTGTTCCCCGTCATATGCTTTGAGCAGCCACTATCCAAAAACCAAATTTGGTTGCTTCCTCTCACTTGTACCTCCGATTCTTCATGTGATTCCTCATCAGATTCTCCAATTGCCATGAGCGCCTGATCTTCAGTCTCATCATCTTCTGATTCTTCATCTAAACCTTCCCCCCAAGTAGCAACCATAGCTTTTTTTGTGTTTTTCTTGGGTTGGACCAGTTCCTTCTTCCTGTTCCTTCTTTCATATCTCTCCTTTTTCCATTCCAATTCCCACTAAGGACAGTTCTTGATAAGGTGGTCAGTTTTTCCACACTTTTAGCATCCCACGTTGGTTGGCCTTTCTGGAGCTTTAGCTTTGTTGTAATTTCATCCTCTAGAGATGTCTTTCTTCCTCATGAGAAAGTTTCTGAATTCTTTGGTAATCATGGCCATCTCATCTTCCTCAAGATCTGCTCCCTCAGTGATCCTCAGTGCTAGACTCCTCTCTTTATTTGGACCATCCATCTTCATTGTCTGCCTTCTAATTTCATAGACAGTAAGGTTTCCAATTAGCTCGTCCAATATGAGGGTTGCCATATTTTTGGATTCCTGGATAGCAGTGATCTTGCTTTCCCCGGAAATTGGCAAAACCCTTGTCAGGATTTTTTCTACCCTATCTTCTTCAATAATTACTCTACCAAGAGACTTAAGTTCATTTGTCAAGGTTGTGAACCTTGTTTACATCTCTTTGATTGTCTCACCTTCTTTCATAGTAAAGTTTTCATACTGAGAGTATAGTAGAGTACCTCTTGATGTTTTTACCTGAGGTGTTCCTTCATGGGCTACTTGCAAGGTATCCCAGATCTTTTTGGCAGTGGTGCAGCTTTGGATTCTGCTATACTCATCTGGACCTAGTCCACACACTAGCCACTTTTTGGCCTTTACATTATTCTCCCATTTCTTCAGATCCTCAGCAGCGCAGTCAGCTCTAGTCTTTGGTACATCTACACCTTCGGTAGTCTTCTTCACGGTAGCTAGAGGACAATCAGTGACTATGTCCCAGAGTTCATAGTCTTCTCCGATCAGGTGGTCCTTCATCATGTTCTTCCACTAGGAGTAATATTGGCCATTAAAGAGTAGTGGCCTTGCAGTTGGTTTACTTTCCCTATATGTGCAATAGTAACCATGTCTAGGTACAACAAGCATGCCATACATATCATATTGTTCAGCTTTACTGCATTCAGCATCTCATTAAACTTAGAAATCGTGTTTGTAGGGTGAATAACGACAACAAAAATAGCTATCACAATATTTATGCTCATGTTTCATATTCTGAAATGTCACTTAGAAATCCTACCATAGGGCTAATAAATAAAATTGCTACCATGTGATTCTAGCCATGTAGTCTGAAATGTGATCTAAAATCTCACCTTAGAACGAACGTGTTAACAAAAATTGCGATCCTATCTTACCATGCTATAGAGATCCTGCTTTAGGTAAACAACGATTAAAACTGTCGTTTTGCCTATCTCGAAACTATGTGTAATTCATGCGTTTAAAATATCCTACTTAGGTCTTGCATCATCTTGCATTTTCTTTTGCATTAGATATCATGCCTCCTATGACTAGATTTGTATTCGTCTAAGCACCCCCTAGCCTGGTTAAGGATTGAAACAGACTCACCTATATTTGCTAATTATTTTCCTAAAATCTGGGCGCCTATATTAGTAGGACTTGAGCAAATATTTATGGTAATCAGTACGCCTAGGCAAGACTTAGGTGCTAAATCTGTTAAGAATTGAAAGTATATTCCTTTATACATACTGTTTGACTAATAACAGGTTAAAATCAGTAGTCAGAAATTGGTAAATTTCCTTCTCTAAAATTAAGTAATAAAACTGCCTTGCTATTGCATTCTTGCCTAGATATCATGCCTTAGGTTCTGAAGTTAAAGAGGCCTTACTTGTGTTTGAGTCGTGCTAATTATGTGCATAACCTGTGGAGGAATACTTGGGCCTCATATCTGCTCTTATTTGTTTTCCCCTTATTTGTTGTCCTAGTTGTCTTTGCTTGTTGCTTAGAATCTTGTCCTTTAAACCTAGGGGTCAGCCTAGTACCTCCTTTAGGATAGTAGTCCTAGCCTCCTCCGGGATTGATAGGTTGGGACGGGTAATAGCACGCAATAGAGTTCGTGACCAACACACGTTTAATTACCTTCACGGGGTGGGAAAGGGTAGAATATGGATATGATGACCGGTGCGCTAATACTACGTGTAGCCCCTCTCTGAGGAGTGTCTATCAGGTATTGCACTGATGTGATCCATATTGTTTTAAACCTAGGATATCTTTTCTCTCAAATGTTTTTATTAGTTCTTTCGAAATTTAATAACTTCATTGCTTGTTTGAAATCCCCTCTTACTTGAGCCTTTACTTGTTGTTTGCTTATTGTACAAATTCACGAAAACCATTTGGCCGGGAACCACAGTTGTGGATTCTGAGGGGTGCCTAACACCTTCCCCTCGGGATAATTTCAAGCTCTTACCCAATCTCTGGTAATGCAAACTAGTCTCATGAGTTAATTACTCTAGGTGCCCTAACGCACCTTAAAATCGTTAGGTGGCGACTCTTTTTTTTTTAAACCATCTTCCTTCAAAAGGAGTTGTCATAATTTCACGAACCCGATCTCCTCTAAAGGGAAAAAGGGGGGGCGCGATAGCATGGCGACTCTTCTGGGGATATACCTAGGCTTTTACCATTACAAATCGTTCCGTGAATTTATACCTTTAATTTGTTTAATGCTTTCACCCCTTCCCCTTCCCTTTACATGCCATTAATTGTTTGTTTCAATATTTATTTTTTCTCACATGAACAAAACTGACATGTCTCTTTATTTTCTTTTTGTAACTACTTTCAATCATAATTGTTGTATTTATCGCTTTCCTTAACGTGCAAATACATGACTATCTATTTAAATGCTTATTTATTGCATATCATGCTTGACATTCATACTCCACTCGTTCCAAACAAAACACTATAGAAACGCTTATAATGAGTGGTTGCGATTTTCCTATATCATTACCCCTTAAATTCGAAAAGGCGTATTTGCGGTAAAACTAGTCGATCAGCGGTGCAGTCGACAGTTCCGTGCCTTTCCCCCTTGAGTTGTCCGCTCAAGGGTACCCGTCTAAAACCCCATAGAAACCTTACTCCGTTATATTGTTGCATGCATCATGGTCAAACCTAGCCAGGCTAACGTGTTGTCCGCATGATAGCCTTTAAGATAGCCTTGTCCAAAGTCCATTGGGTTTCCCTAAAACCCAAACGGACACCCTCACGTTCTGTGCATTTATTTGGAGAACTAAATGCTTCCTGCTAATTATTGTTGTTAAATAGTCGAGTCTGGTGGGGGTAAAGGCCTAACCTTATTTTCTTTGCAGAAAAAATGAGGCACGAAATCCCCAGATTCGGCATGGTCTCCAATATCCATCCAAGACTGCTAAGTTGGTGGGAAGACCTCCATTCTAGTGAAAAAACTACCGTCAGAAAGCACCTGGGTAACTTGCCCTCTCTCCTAGAGGTCCAGCCTAACAAAATAATGATAGAGGCTGCCACTTTGTTTTGGGATTGCGAAAGGTCTGTGTTCCGTTTTGGGAACATCGAAATGACGCCGTTAATAGAAGAGATAGGAGGACTGGCTAACTTAGTGTGGGAAACTCTGGGGTTGCTGATGCCTGAGAACCGCACAAGCAGGGGTTTTCTCAAGATGATGGGTCTGAGAGAATCCGGACTTGATATGTCTGAGGGATTCATACATCCCCTTCGACTATTTTATGAAAGGTACGGTCACAGCAAATCCTACCGCACCTACCAAGACGAGTTTTCTATCACCTCCCTGGGGCACATCCATCACCGAGTGTTCGTGTTTATGGTGTGTTTTTTGGGTTTGATTGTGTTCCCGATGAAGAAGGAAAGGATCCATACTAGGTTGGCCATGGTGACTAAGACGCTAATGGAAGGGATAGACGGGCAAAACTTCAGCATTGTGCCCATGATCGTTGCGGACATGTATCGGACCTTGGAAAGGTGTCAACAAGGAGCAAAGCATTTCGAAGGTTGCAATTTATTACTTCAACTCTGGCTCGTGGAACATCTCCAAAGAGGTGAATACCGACAAGACATTCACTGCAGAATTTGGGATGACCACATAGCTTTCCATCACCCAAAGCGGATGAAATATATTCCCGACATGTTCGCTCAGCCGGAGAATGCCGAAGGATGGGTTGAACGTTTTGGTTACTTGACTGAAGAACAGGTTCAATTGGTGTTTGAGTGGTTTCTGATGGACGAGTTTATCATTCGATCCCGAGATGCTTCTTTCCTAATACTGATTGGTCTAAGGGGGACATACCCTTACGTCCCTCTTCGAGTTATGAGGCAAGCGGGTAGGAAGCAGGTCATACCTAGGATCGAGAAAATGAGCCACCTTCGAGCAGACTTTCAGAATGATGACAGCCCTCACAAGTGTCAAGTTCAGCACCTATGGCACTGCAAGATTATGCTTGAGAAAGACACCATCGAACCAGATAGGTATCATGCAGGTTGCACTCCTTTCTATCTTGGTTGGTTAGAAGAAGACCTGGGTGGTCGAATCGGGTCGGGGATCGTTCGAGGTCACCGGGTTATAGATGAAAGGGATGAAGCACAAGTAAAGTACAACCAACTGCGCAAAAGGATCCGTGAATGTGAGGATGATCACCACAAGATACATGAGTCCAACAAAAGGTTGATCGAGGAATGGAAGGACATGGCTACCAGCGCCAGCAAGAGGATGGGTTACTTTGAGCGAGGTATAGTTGAACTGGAGGAGAAGTTCATCAAAAGAATCGAGACTTGCTAGAAGGCTGAGGGAGCTGAAGGAGGATATCTAGCCAGAACCTACCTATTGTTGGGACTTCGCGAGTTGGGAAAGATGATCGAGGGAAGCAGGAATGCCGAATATAGGGAAGGTCCTTCTGGGACCAAGTAGTTAGGAATGTCTTTATTTTCTCTATTAATGTAATAAGGCCAATGGCCATTAGTGACTTTTATCTTTCGTTATTTAGAGTCGTTTTGGGATTCGTCTATTTTCTTACCAATAAAATGAGGCATTTAGCATCTTAAGTTCTCCAAATTAATTTGTCGCTAGGCCTACCTCGGGCACAAAGGGGTCCCCCAATTTAGGACACGTTTTACGTTTCCGCATTACATGTTTAATTACTGCAATATTTTTCATAATCCTCACTGACTTGGTTACCTTTTGTTTTATTTTCTTTTTCTTTATTATTCCCCTCCCCAAAGGTTAGTTCGTACATTCTGGCATCATCAGCCTATCGCACAAGATCCAAGGGCCCTACACCTACTACTCCTCCTAGTCCTCCTAAGGGCAAAGACAAAGGCAAAAGTAAGATGGAAGAATCCAGCGGCACCAGACAGGAAATTAGGATTGAACGGGTAGAGACCACTGATGGCCGAGGTATTCAGGTCCCGCATGAGAACATGTCACCACTGGAACAAAAATTGCTGAAATTTCAAGAAGAACTTGATCGAGTTCGAAATCTGGCCAACTTGTCATTTTCCCTCAACGTCCCTGACGTTAGACCCGCACCTCCACAGAATATCCCAAAGCAATAGAATCATCCCACACCTCACCATCACGCCACTCCCCCAAAGAACCAAACTCTCCCTGCACAATGCAACACTTTCCACAACAACACTCCACCATCCATCCCCGAACCTCAAAACCCCACGAAGGACCATTTCCATGCCTACAACAATCCCATCTACATGGAAACTGTGACCCACTCCACTCCACCTACCTCACAGTCATCCAAATATGATGGAAAAGACTTGCTTATCAAGAACCTGGCCGAGGAGCTTCAGAAATTGACTAGCCGAGTCCAAGGTGTTGAAGGAACAAAGGGAATTGAAGGGTTGAATTATGAAGACCTTTGTATCCAACCTGATGTCGAACTGCCCGACGGATACAAGCCTCCCAAGTTCGAGATGTTTGACGACACTGGTGATCCGAGGGTCCATCTAAGGACCTACTGTGACAAATTGGTTGGCATAGGAAAGGACGAAAGGATTCGCATGAAGCTATTCATGAGGAGTTTGAAGAGAGATGCATTGTCTTGGTATATCAGCCAAGACCCCAAGAAATGGCCAAACTGGGTAGGTATGGCAACTGACTACATGGACAGGTTTAGATTCAATACATAGAGCGCACCAGATGACTTCTACATCCAAAACTTGAAGAAGAAACCCACAGAAACCTTTTGTGAGTATGCTACTCGTTGGAGATATTAAGTTGCTAAAGTCAGGCCTGCTCTAGAGGAAGAACAGATGAACAAATTCTTTGTTTGGGCTCAGGACCCGCAGTACTATGAACGGCTAATGATGGTTGCTGGCCACAAGTTCTCTGACATTATAAAATTGGGAGAGCGGATTGAAGAAGGTATCAAGAACAGTATGGTTACAAATTTTGAAGCTTTGCAAGCCACTAACAAGGCTTTAAAGTCAGGTGGTATGTCTAAGAAGAGGGACGTGTGAGCTGTAATGGTTGCACAAAGAGCCAAATCCCCACTCAAATACCAAATTTATCCAACACATCCACTCACATACCAGTCAACCCCGAATTACCAAGCACCCTCACCTTCTTACCAAGCTCCACCACCCACATACCAATCTCCACCACCCACGTATCAACCCACCTCACCTAGATACTCCCAACCCGCTCCCGTCTACCATACTTATAATTCCCAGCCATCCCATTACTAGTCACCCCCTACCTGACAAAACTTCCCTAGGCCTCGTCCTAACTTTGATCGCCGCCCTCCAAAATAATACACCGCCATAGCCGAGCCCATTGACCAGCTGTATAAAAAGCTCAAAGTTGCTGGTTACGTCACACCTATCCCTGTTGCCGCCCCTAAGAACCCTTCTCAGTGGGTTAACCCAAACAAATCCCGTGCATACCATTCCGGCATGAAATTACACACCATCGAAGAATGTCGCTCTCTGAAGGACAAGATACAGGCTTTCATTGACAACAAGCTTATTGTGGCAAAATACCCCGCTCCAAAGGTCCGCAACAATCCTTTGCCAGACCATAAGGATGGAGGTATCCATATGATTGAGATAAAAGATGATTGGGATCCCGAGGGATCAATCGGGTTGATCGCAGAAGGCGATTATCCAAAGAAACTAGCAGTCACCCTCAACCCAATCATAGTCCAGATTCAACCATCTGGGGATGTTGAGGTAAATATGTCCGTACCACTTGAGTTTGAAGCAGTGCCACCTGCAAAGACACCAGTGCCAATTGAGGTTGATTTCATGTCTCCGGCAAATGCACCCGCACCATTTGAGGTTGCAGTCTTGCAACCCAAAGCACATGTTCCATTTGAAGTAAGGATAGTTGCACCAACTCCGGTGGCGATATCGACCATGCCACCCTTCTACTTAAATGCTATCCCTTGGGACTATACAGCTGAGGCAAGAAGGAAAGGCAAAATCAGGTTTGAGGAAGTTGTCGCATCACAAGGTATGACAAGAAATGGTAGGGTCTATACCCCTGAGCATTTGGCTGAGTCAAGCAAGCAAGATGTCAACCGGCCTCCCCTCATTGAAATAGGATCATATGACCTTTGGAGGAAGATACAGGCTAAGTATTATTCGGTCATCGACTAACTAAACAAGACACCAGCACAGATATCCATTCTCTCTTTGCTGCAGAATGGTGAGACGCACAGAAGTGCTTTGTTGAAAGTGTTGAGTGAAACATATGTGCCGAACAACATCACTAGTGGGGAAATGGCCAACATGGTGGGTCAGGCACTAGAAAGTCACAAAAACACTTTTCATGAGGACGAGCTACCACCTGAAGGATTGGGGAACAACAAAGCACTGCACATGACCGTGCAATGTGAAGATTATTTCATAACCAGGATTCTTGTCGACGGAGGATCCAGTCTTGACATATGTCCGCCTGATAACACTCAAGAAATTGGTTAAAGGGCTGCATGAGATAAAGGATGGAGCGATCAACGTAAAAGCCTTCGTCGGTTCTCAAAGGTCTACCATTGGGGAGATCAGTCTATGTATGCAGATGGGTCCGACTTGGTTCGAGGTGGACTTCCAAGTGATAGACGTCCCGGCATCTTACAATTTGCTGTTGGGAAGACCCTGGATCCATGATGCTGGGGCCGTAGCATCAACACTACATCAGGCGGTAAAATTCGAGTGGAACCACCAAGAGGTGATTATTCACAGTGACGGTAGCAATCATATCTATGGTCGCCAGACTATCCCGGTCATCGAGGGAGGAAGAAAGCTGGGTGGAGGAAATTACCACCACATTGAACGGGTTAATGCTATCGACAAGGACAAGTGGTGGGATAGTAAGATCGAGAGTATCCTCAATTGGGGAGGATACGAGTCAGGAAAAGGGCTCGATAAGAACCTCCAAGGGATCACGAAGCCCATCAAGCTCAAGAAACATGGTACTACTTTCGGTCTGGAGTATGAATACACCTGGAAAGAGTTCAACAACTGGTCACCACCGTGGCGCGGTCCCAACTACCCTTTGGAGCAGCCAATACCTCATCTGGAACAGACTTTCAAGCAGGCCGACATTATCGATGGATCAGACGAAGAAGAAGCACTTGAAGCGATGAGGAGTTTGTTCCTAGAGGATGAGGATATGGATTCCTATGTTATTCTCGAGGAGGAGGGGGAGGAAGGCCATTCCATACAGGCAGTAAGCAAGGGAACCTATCTCAAGAATTGGTTTATCAGGACGACCAAAGCCCGACGAGCCTCGGGGTAGCAAGGCTAAAAACAAGCATTATTTACTGTTTTATTTACTAAACGATTTTCCTTTTTCTGTATTTTTCAATTTCTGCAATAATAACTTCAATGTTCAAAACAGTTATTCAATTTATCAAAGAATTTTCTAATTTCTTTTATGAATCCAATATTTATTGCTACTGTTTTCTCTCACTACTTTATTTATATAGCATTACTATTACTTGTCTTGATGAACCGATGACTGTGACATGCAATGAGACAACGCATCAAACGGACATTGATTCAGACGAAGATGATATACCTGACGAGATTGTCCAGGAAATTGAGAATTTTGAAAACAGACCTAAGTCCAACCTGGACGAGACTGAGGTTATCAATCCGGGGGATTCAAAGAACGTCAAGGAAACACGCATCAGCATTCACCTGTCACCATCAGAGAAGAAAGAGTACACAGAGTTTCTGAAAAGTATGAGGACTTATTTGCCTGGTCGTATGATGACATGACTGGTCTAAGTACGTCCATTGTGGCTCACAAAATGCCAACGAATCCAACATGTCCGCCGGTAAAACAAAAGCTCAGAAAGTTCAAACCTGACATGAGTTTGAAAATCTAAGAAGAAGTTACCAAGTAGATCAACGCCAAAGTTCTCCGAGTGGTTGAGTACCCGACATGGTTAGCCAACATTGTACTTGTACTAAGGAAGGATGAGAAGGTCAGAGTCTGTGTCGACTACCGGGATCTCAATCGGGCCAGTCCGAAAGACGACTTCCCCTTGCCAAATATACACATTCTAATTGACAATTGCGCCAAGCATGAATTACAGTCATTTGTGGATTGCTTCGCTGGTTATCATCAAATTTGGATGGATGAAGGGATACTGAGAAAACGGCATTCATTAATCCATGGGGAGTGTACTGTTACAAGATGATGCCATTCGGCCTAAAGAATGCAGGGGCCACCTACATGAGGGCCATGACCACCATATTCCACGACATGATTCACAAAGAGATCGAGGTGTATGTGGATGATGTCATTATCAAATAAAAGAAAGATGTTGACCACATGGAGGATTTGAGGAAGTTCTTCAACAGGTTGCGAAAATACAATCTGAAACTAAACCCCGAATGCACATTTCGCGGGGTTCCTGCTGGGAAGTTGCTGGGGTTTATTGTAAGCCGCCGGGGAATAGAATTGGATCCGTCAAAAGTCAAATCCATTCAAGAACTACCACCACCAAGAAACAAGAAAGATGTGATGAGCTTCTTGGGGAGGCTTAATTACATCTGCCGATTCATAGCACAGTCTACAGTTATCTGTGAGCCGATCTTCAAGATGTTGAAGAAGGACGCCGCAACCAAGTGGACCAAGGATTGTCAGAAGGCTTTCGACAGAATCAAGGAATATTGGTCAACACCGCCAGTCTTGGTACAACCTGATCCAGGTAGACCTTTGTTACTATACCTTGTCGTGATAGATGGAGCTTTCAGCTGCGTTCTAGGGCAGCATGATGAAATAGGAAGGAAGGAGCAGGTTATTTACTATCTCAGCAAGAAGTTCACTATGTACGAGGCCCGGTATTCTTTATTGGAACGCACTTGCTGCGCTTTGACTTGGGTCACTCAGAAGCTGAGGCATTACTTCTGCGCCTAAACCACATATCTCATATCAAGGATAGATCCATTAAAGTATATCTTTCAGAAGCCCATGCCTACTGGCAAGCTAGCCAAGTGGAAAATCCTGCTGAGCGAGTTCGACATTATCTATGTAACTCAAAAAGCGGTCAAGGGACAGGCATTGGCAGACCATCTTGCTGAGAATCCTGTGGACGGAGAATACAAACCCCTGAAAATGTATTTTCCTGATGAAGAGGTATCATTCGTAGGAGAAGACATTGCAGGATCCTACGACGGTTGGAGGATGTTCTTTGATGGAGCAGCAAACTTCAAAGGAGTTGGTATTGGAGCAGTCCTAGTATCAGAGACCGGTCAGCATTATCCAGTATCCGCCAAACTCAAGTTTCCCTGCACCAACAACATGGCTGAATATGAGGCATGTATCTTAGGGCTCAACATGGCCATTGACATGAACGTCTAGGAGCTGTTAGTGATTGGTGACTCAGACTTATTGGTACATCAGGTACAGGGAGAATAGGCAACAAAGAATTCCAAGATACTACCCTATCTCCATTATGTTCAAGAGCTGAGAAAGAGGTTCACAAAGATAGAGTTCCGGCATGTCCCCAGAATCCAGAATGAGTTTGCCGATGCTTTGGCTACCTTGTCATCTATGATTCAGCATCCAGACAAAAATTTCATTGATCCCATTCCATTAAAAATCCACAATCAGTCGGCTTATTGTGCCCATGTTGAAGAAGAGGCAGATGGAAATCATTGGTTCCATGATATCAAGGAATATTTTGCAAAAGGAGAATACCCAGAGCTTGCAAATGCCACTCAGATACGCACACTTCAGAGATTGTCCAACAACTTCTTTCACAGCGGAGGAATCCTGTATAGGAGGACTCCCGATTTGGGGCTATTAAGGTGTGTTGATGCAAAAGGAGCATCAAAACTATTGGAAGAAATTCATGTTGGGACCTGCGGTCCACATATGAACGGGTTTGTATTAGTAAAGAAGATACTCCGAGCTGGTTACTTCTGGATGACCATGGAAACAGACTGCATCCAGTACGTCTGGAAATTCCACCGTTGTCAGATACATGGAGATAGGATAAAGGTACCTCCGAGTGAGCTTAATAAAACAAGTTCACCATGGTTGTTCGCCGCCTGGGGCATGGACGTCATCGGACCAATCGAGCCTAGCACCTCCAACGGACACAGGTTCATTCTGGTCGCCATTGATTACTTTCCTAAATGGGTCGAAGCAGCTTCCTACAAAGCAGTCACCAAGAAAGTCGTGGCCGACTTTGTCCGCGATCGCATTGTTTGTCGGTTCGGAGTTCCGGAATCAGTCATCACCGACAATGGTTCTAATCTCAACAGTAACTTGATGAAAGCCATGTGTGAAACTTTCAAGATCAAACACAAGAATTCCACAGCTTACAGACCTCATATGAATGGAGCTATTAAGGCCGCCAATAAGAACATCAAGAAGATATTAAGAAAGATGATAGAAAAGCACAAGCAATGGAATGAGAAGTTATCATTCGCCTTACTGGTATATCGCACCACGGTTTGCACATCTACCGAGGCAACCCCCTACATGCTGGTTTACGGTACAGAGGCTGGTATTCCGGATGAAGTTGAAATTCCATCTCTGAGAATTATACAAGAGGCTGAGCTCAGCGACGCAGAATGGGTAAAGAGCCGTTATGAGCAGCTAGCCCTCATAGACGGAAAGAGAATGAACGCAGTATGTCATGGTCAGCTATATCAGAACAGAATAACCAGAGCCTTCAACAAGAGAGTTAAGCCAAGACGATTCACACCAGGGCAGCTAGTGTTAAAGAAAATCTTTCCACATCAAGACGAAGCCAAAGGGAAGTTTTCTCCCAACTGGCAAGGCCCGTACATGGTTCACAGAGTGCTGACAAGAGGAGAACTCATACTTGTAGAAATGGACGGAGAAGTCGGGACAAAACCAATCAATTCAGATGCAGTCAAACACTACTATTTGTAATTCTTTATGCTTTTGTCAACAATGTAGATTGAACTATGCCTGATCTGATTCTCGTTTAAGAGGGGATACGTAGGCAGCCCTATGGGTTCGGTCACAATTCAATAAAATCTCATTTTCCCCATAATTGGAAACTGGGGCAGAATTTTGAGGAGGACCCTCAAAATTCTGAGACAAGTTCAGCCAATCGCCGCACGAGCAACAGTCAGAAGTATTCACCTATCAAACTGGGGAAAATTTTTGAGGAGGACCCTCAAACTTCTGTGGCAAGAGAGGTTGCAATGTCTTGAACCGTGTCACGGTCGTCGGTTTATCTAAAATTATTTTAGATTATATGTTTATATTATACTTTTACAAAATAATGCATATCTATTTTTGAAACAGCTTGTTTAGCAAACACTACCCCAATGATACAGACAGTATCATCATGATCAAGCAAACGAGTCAAGTAAAACCAGCGGGAATGCGAACTAACCTTTCCCTTACTGAACTCACGATTTTTCTTTTGATGCAGGCACAAATATCGCAAAGGCCCCAAAGGACATATGTTGCTCAAAGACACGCTTCTCAAACTCGTCGCACATGTCATTTTTCTTATCAGCACAAATGACGCTTCATTATCGCAATACTCACAACAATCATACCGCCACAATTTATCATCATCTAAGAGCTTCTATCTAAATTTTATTTCCTGCATAAGGCTATCTTTATGCCTTCCGAGGTTAAACGCTACCTCCATCTGCATTTACATTGCATAAGGCTACCTTCTTCCTTCTGAGACTAAACGTTTTCTCCATATGCATTGCATAAGGCTATTATATTTCCTTCCAACTTGCATAAGGCTACCTTTCTACTTCCGAGACTAAACGTTGTCTCCATCTGCATTGCATAAGGCTATTATTCTGCCTTCCAACTTGAATAAGGCTACCTTTCTGCCTTTCGAGACTAAACGTTGTCTCCATCTGCATTGCATAAGGCTATTATTCTGCCTTCCAACTTGAATAAGGCTACCTTTCTGCCTTTCGAGACTAAACGTTGTCTCCATCTGCATTGCATAAGGCTATTATTCTGCCTTCCAACTTGCATAAGGCTACCTTTCTGCCTTCCGAGACTAAACGTTGTCTCCACCTGCATTTCATAAGCGCTATTATTCTGCCTTCCAACTTGCATAAGGCTACCTTTCTTCCTTCCGAGACTAAACGTTGTCTCCAACTCCGTTGCATATAGCTACCATTATGCCTTCCGAGACTAAACATTGTCTCCATCTGCATTTACATCTTGCATAAGGCTACCATTTTGCCTTCCGAGACTAAACGTTGTCTTCATATGCATTTACATATTGCATAAGGCTACCTTTCTACCTTCCGAGGTCAAGCTCTGCCTCCATCTGCATTTGCATAAGGCTACCATTCTGTCTTCCGAGGCTAAACACTGCCTCCCATTTACTTTTCAAAAGCAACCCCTGTCTCTGTCATTATTTACTTCGCTTCCTTTCGGGCTAAGCTCTGCCCCTTTAATTCACAAGACTAAGCTCTGTCTTGTTAGCATCATACCATTGCATCTTCATGGGCTGAAATATCTCCAACTTATCCAAAGGCGTCATCGTTCGGAGGCACCACTTTCATGGCCCGAGAACCCCATGTCATGGCTCGAGGATCTCTTTTATCAGTTTGCATATCATTATTCAAAAGCGTCATGGTTCGGAGGAACCATCTTCATGGCCCGTGAACATAATTTCATAGCCTTCGAATCCCGCATCAAGCAATTCATGGACCAGGACATCATGGTCTAAGGACGTCATCCTTAACCGTCCAAAGACAGCATTCATAGTCCAACTGGAATTTGCATCATGTTTAAATTACGCACGATATATGCTTGTATTGTACATTTGCAGGTAATCCGGAAAGCAACAACCATCCGGGCGGGAGCGGTCCCGCTCCAGTTCTCCTAACTACCCCGTAAGCCATCTCGTTCACACCACCCTGCACCTTGCGTCCGTCCTTATAAAACCTCACCGGTATACTTTGCCGGTGACTCCTGAACTACATACGGCCTGATTCCTGTGAAACCAGGGATATGTAGGCAACTCAGAGGCCAGGGTGCAGCCTAAATCTTTCAAACTATTTCCACTCGTTCAAAATTGGCCATCATATCTTTACCCGACAACTCTTTCATCCTTCCCGGGAAAAGAAAGGCAAATGTTGATACCCAATTTTATCTCAAAATTATTTTTAAACTTGCATATTACATTCAAAATCACTTTTCATAACGAATGGTATTTTCCCATAATTTTTCATATTTTTATCAATTTATTTTCCTATTTCTTTAGTACTTTATATTCAATAATTATTCATAAGTTGTGTTATAATTTTAAAGTGCTTCCCAGCTCAATGTATCATTTTTTACCCTATTAGTATTTAATTATTTCACAAATTACTGATTAGGCATTATTTAGCTATAATTATACTAATTTTGCGACTATGGCCTAATTGTGCACTTATGTTATTTAATTCAAAAATTAGTCGTTTTATATTTTTATATTAGCCAATTACCTTAAATTTCACTTACTTAGCATTAATCTCATTTTTTATACAATTATTAGCTATTGTTATTAATTATTTATCTATTTAATGGGTATTTAACAACTAGGCACATTTATTTAAATTATAGCCTAATTCTAACCCAACCCACCTGATTTATGTAACCCACTTGACCCAGCCCAAAACCCAAATTCTTACCCGGCCCAACCCCATAACCAATCTGAGTCGTTGGTCAAATTAAATCAACGGCCCAGATTGGTGTTACCATAATTAACCCCTAACCAAACCCCCCGACCCCTCTCATTTTCCCGTTCGCCTCACATCTATCTACTCTCCTCTCTCTCTCTCTAGTCTCTTCTAGAGACTTCTGTCTCTTCAGGTTCCGATGAACTCCTCATCTTCTCCGGCCATCCCTTTATCGGAGACCTTGAAACCTTCACCCCTTTTTCCTCTCATGGCTCTCCTATGTCGGTAACATCATCCCTAAGGTCCTCAAAGGGCGAGAACTTGTCTGCTTAGACCCATGGTGTCCCTGTTTACTTCAAGCCTCCAAAAGCTCGACTTCGACAAAGGTCTATGACCTTTGAGGCTCGAGCCAGTGATGTTCGAGGTTCTTTTCGTCTTCTCTAAGGTTTTCTGTAAAACCCTAATATTTGGAACTTCCTATTCTCTTAGATCTACACTACATTCGTGCCTATTACGAGTCACTATGATGTTTTCCTTAAAGTTTTCTATCTTTCAATCAGGTTTTCACTTAGGGTTTTTAAAACCTTTTATTCAAAAAACGATCTCCTCAAAGTTTAAATGGTTTTGATCATATGCTTAAACGGTTTTGTTAGATATCATTTTCTTATCACGATTTATTATGTTAAAACTTTAGTTTTCACACTGTATTCTAAATTCTGAGTATGTCTTTATGGATTTGCTCTTTCGATTTGTATGTCTGTCTGTTTCCCCATGAGTAATCCCTGATTCTCCCTGTGATTTTACCCTATCGTACTTATTAGGGTTTCTAACTATTCACCTCTTGCTTATATCACGATTACCCCTTGTGATTCTGATTTTTTGTCTATTACTTGTTTGTTGCACTCATGCTCATAGTGTTATATGTGTTGGTCTGATCCCTGATTCTATGTGATTATTACTTTGCTATGATATTGGATCTTGGATTCTATTGCTTCTTGCCTAATGTGTGCTTATCCTGCTTGAATCAGTACCATCTTTGAGATTTTTTGAATCCCTGAATGATTGTGCTGATTTTCACACGATATCCTCTACTGATTCTACATGTTTCCTTAAATACATGAGGCTTTCCCTTAATTAGTACTAATTTCGGATCCCTGATCCCTGTGATTGATACCCTTTACTGATTTCCGACCTTGGAATTATTTTCCCGCCTTATTGTGTGGTTGACTGCAATATTTACTGATCCTTACTATTGTTTCCTTAATTAAAACTTTCTGAACCTAGCCCTAGTTACATGTTTTATACCTATTTCCTTATTTATACACTGATCTCTTTCCGTATTTGTTACCTGTCTATTACCGTTTGTAGTTAACTCCCTTAATTAAGGGAGTACTTGTATTGATTGTTGCACTAATTGATTCTGAGTTCCATTATTACTGGACAATTGGACTCCTACATTATTTAACTAGACTTCAAACTGTTATATATAGACTCTCTTTAGGACAGACTCCACAGACAAACACTGGTGGTTCAAAGCTATCTCTTACACCTAAACTCTCTGTTCCATTTCTCTTTTGCTATTTGCTACTGTCTAACTGTTGGCCGGCTACAAGCCAAGGCTAGCTATTGTGATATCTCTCTTGCTCATTCTGTGTTTACTATCTCTTATACTAGTATGTCCTGATTTCAGTTCAAGCCTCAAAAACAACATGATTTTGTTAGTACTTCAATTCATCATGTTCTTAGTTTGTTTTTACTTATGGTTTTGTTGATCAACTTGCACCTAATCTGTTTGTTTCATGTCTTATCAGCATTTCCTTGAGTGTGTCCCCTCCCTTAGACTCAGCATGTTTATATCCCTTTTAGGCTCTACTTCAATGTTTCCCTGATGATAGTCTAGACCTCTATGTGGTAATGCAGCTTGCATTTTGTGATTGCTTTGTTCCTGTGTAGTTTTGAAATGCCTATTATACCTTAGACCTTTGAACCCCTGAAGATCTCTCTGATTCTGAATTCATGTGTGACTCTACCTACTGTGTGCTTACACTTACATGTTTCATATTTGTCCCCAATTTCCTATTGCCCTGCGTGTGGTTGCTGAACTTATCTTAGTCTTTGTTCCATATGTGTTGTTTGTTCTGGCTGCCTTACCAATTTCAAAACTATTCTCATTGGATAAAATCTTCTACTACTCTTTTCAAAACTTATCTTTAACCAATCTTTCCTGTTTAAAGCTGTCTTTCCTATTAAATCCCTTTCAAAACCCTTTCAAACTCACCCTGGCGCTTCACTTTATTCCTAGATTCTTAAGTTTCCCCTCCCCCCCCCCCCCCCCCCTCAGTGTGAGCACTGCTTTGGGAACCACTTGAGTTTCCTCTGAACTTTGACACACTGAGGTTGGTATTTCCCCACTGCACATGTTTAACTCTTGGTGACTATGTCTTGGTGTGAGCATTGCCTGGGAGCCCCTGAGGTCCTTAGGGAACTTTGACACACCCTGACTATGAAAGGCTATGAAGCACTAAAGGCATTGAGGTTGGAGGATCTGGGCCTAAATGAAGGCTCCCTGTAGAAATAACTTCTTATTTTTCTTTTGGTTATGTAATTTATGATTTCTGGTCTGTAATAATTTGTAAACAATATTTGGGGTTGGATAGTGAAAACGGGTGGCAATATGCATGCTATAGTATAGCTATTACTTTCCCTATATGTGCAATAGTAACCATGTCTAGGTACAACAAGCATGCTATACATATCATATTGTTCAGCTTTACTGCATTCAGCATCTCATTACACTTAGAAATCATGTTTGTAGGGTGAATAACAACAACAAAAATAGTTATCACAATATTTTTGCTCATGTTTCATATTCTGAAATGTCACTTAGAAATCCTACCATAGGGCTAATAAACAAAATTGCTACCACGTGATTTTGGCCATGTAGTCTGAAATGTGATCTAAAATCTCACCTTAGAACGAACGTGTAACAAAAGTTGCGATCCTATCTTACCATGCTATAGAGATCCTGCTTTAGGTAAACAACGATTAAAACTGTCATTTTGCCTATCTCGAAAATATGCGCAATTCATGCATTTAGAATATCCTGCTTAGGTATTGCATCATCTTGCATTTTCTTTTGCATTAGATATCATGCCTCCCAGGACTACATTTGTATTCGTCTAAGCACCCCCTAGCCTGGTTAAGGATTGAAACAGACTCACTTATATTTGCTAATTATTTTCCTAAAATCTGAGCGCCTAGAACAGTAGGACTTGAGCAAATTTTTATGGTAATCAGTACGCCTAGGAAAGCCTTAGGTGCTAAATCTGTTAAGAATTGAAAGTATATTCCTTTATACATACTGTTTGACTAATAACAGGTTAAAATCAGTAGTCAGAAATTGGTAAATTTCCTTCTCTAAAATTAAGTAATAAAATTGCCTTGCTATTGCATTCTCGCCTAGATATCATGCCTTAGGTTCTGAAGTTAAACAGACCTTACTTGTGTTTGAGTCGTGCTAATTATGTGCATAACCTGTGGAGGAATACTTGGGCCTCATATCTGCTCTTATTTGTTTTCCCCTTATTTGCAGTCCTAATTGTCTTTGCTTGTCGCTTAGAATCTTGTCCTTTAAACCTAGGGGTCAGCCTAGTACCTCCTTTAGGATAGTAGTCCTAGCCTCCTCCGGGACTGATAGGTTGGGACGGGTAATAGCACGCAATAGAGTTCGTGACCAACACACGTTTAATTACCTTCACGGGGTGGGAAACGGTAGAATATGGATATGATGACCGGTGCGCTAATACCACGTGTAGCCCCTCTGTGAGGAGTGTCTATCGGGTATTGCATTGATGTGATTGATATTGTTTTAAACCTAGGATATCTTTTCTCTCAAATGTTTTTATTAGTTCTTCCGAAATTTAATAACTTCAACGCTTGTTTGAAATCCCCTCTTACTTGAGCTTTTACTTGTTGTTTGCTTATTGTACAAATTCACGAAAACCATTTGGCCAGGAACCACAGTTGTGGATCCTGAGGGGTGCCTAACAACTTCCCCTCGGGATAATTTCAAGCCCTTACCCAATCTCTGGTAATGCAAACTAGTCTCATGAGTTAATTGCTCTAGGTGCCCTAACGCACCTTAAAATCGTTAGGTGGCGACTCTTCTTTTTTTTAACCCTCTTCCTTCAAAAGGAGTTGTCATAATGTCACGAACCCGATCTCCGCTAAAGGGAAAAAGGGGGGCGCGACAGACGATATGGCCCACGGCTATTCAGCCAAACGGCTGCAGTCAGCTAGAGGATGACAACAATAATAAGGAAAGAGAATCAAAACATGAAAAAACAAGCAAAACATACAAGTACATAAACAAATCGCAGCAAATTAAAAAAGGTACAAGTAAAACAAAGATCAACTTTGATATTCATAAATGAATAGTTTTTCACAAAGGCTTTTGAAGACGCCGACAAAAATACACAAAAAAGTTAAAAGAAAACTGCGGGTCGTCATCATCATGGACTTCCACATCATCGCCAGCTCGGTCTTCAATGACGTCACCACCCTAACTATCGACACCATTACCGTCTCGGCCCCCTATATCCTCTCCATCCTCGCCCTGAGGGTAAACGGAGTCGTACCAGGAGTCCTCCTCAAGGATATCTATGCCCTTATCCTCATCCTCCTCGCTAGGCCAAGCCTTAGAAAGTTCATATCCATAATCAAGTCGAGCCTCGCGATACTTAACACGAGCATCCTTAAGAGCCGCCTAAGAAACGGAGCCCATTGCATGTAAGTCATGGAACACATCCAGTCAGGTCTCGGCATGGATCCACTCTTCGTAAAACTCCCAAGGGATGTTGGGGAAGTCATAATCATTAGACGAAGAAGGCCGCGCAAGCAGCTGGGTTTTCTCGGCCTCTAGAGCGGCAACTTGAACATAAATATTGGAGGTTTCCTTGTCCAGCTCCCCGATCCCCTCCTCAAGCCTGTACTCCTTAGCCCTCACCATTGACAGGTCATTCTCTCGCTCAGAACGAAGGGTTTAGTTTTCCAGCTCGAGGATTTCCACTTTCCTCCAAGCATCCAACCGAGAAGACTCTGCCTGCTCGAGCTCCTCCAACTTCTCAGCAATCTCACCCCTAAGAGCCTCCATCTCAAATTGGCACTTATCTAACTTGCCTTGTAGCTTAACTTCTTAAGATTAAAGGTCACTACATTGGGCCTCCACGCCCTTACTGAGTTCCAGCTCCTCCTCCTTGGCCTTCGGTGTTCCCTCAAGGATGCTGAATTTTTCCACACCAGCCATCAACTCCTCGTCTTTCTTCTTCAAATTTTCTCTTATGGCCAGCACGTCGCCTCCCTCACGAAACCTATCTCGAATCTCTAGATACTTCCCACGGCACGCTGTATATTTGTCTTTCAGCTTCACGTAAATTTCTTTACCTCTATTCTCCCCCAGAGAACTCTCAATCTCTAGAATAACCGTCTGCAAAACAGAAAAAAGAAGTTAGAACCTGAAAAAAAGCTAACGCAAAAGGAAAAGGATGGATAACAGTCGTACTTACCCTGAGATCAAGGTCGGCAATGTTCTTCGATAGAGTACCGTCGGTTATCTTCTTGAGGGTCTCACCCTCGGCTTCAAACCAGAGAGGACCGAGAGCATGGACTACCTTCTCAGTATTTTCAAGAAAATCACGATCCATTGGGATCGTGATGGTTCTAGAAGACCCCCATCCTCACCTCAAGTTGAATGAGCCCCTCGTCAATCATTCTCAGCTTTTCCAGGTCCATGTCGGAATCCGATTCGACGTCCTCTTTAGCGACGACTTTTCCTCTATCACCGATTGAGGAAGAGACATCTATGAAAGCCTTGGAGGACGAAGCCTCCTCTTGCCTCGGAAGTGCAGGGCCGTCGTCAAGTGAACCTAACACAGCCGCCTCCTCCTAGGGATGTACCAACGAGTCTACGGCCACTTATTCAAGTTACGGGGCCTCGGTGCTCACCATAGTATCCTCTCTTATTTGAATCGTCGCCGTCTCTCTGAGAACCAAGTCATCCCCAGTGAGTCAATAGCGACTGGGACTTCCCCTCTAGCATCCACGACCCTCCTGTTGTGAGGTATTAGATCCTCATCACCATGGGAGACCTCGTCGTCCTCATCAATCAAAGAAAATAGCTGAGGAGCAAAAGAAGCAGTTGGGATAGAGGTATATTCTTGGACGGCAGCAGCCAGGATGGAGGCAGGTGCAGAAGACACAGTAGCCGCAGGGACAGAAACTAAGGGCGTAACACTCATTCTACTAAACGAGGGCACATGTGCACTGCTCCTTCGGTAAGCCCCCCTAACCAAACCTGAGAAAGGAAGAAACTTAAAAGTTGACAAAGACGACCAACATACAAAAAGAGGCAACAACCACAACCAAAAGAGAAAGTTACCTGTAGAAGGGAGAGTCAGTTTGAACTTCTTAAAAAAGCTCGATCAATCGTGAATCCTTACGGTATAAGGGAGAATTTGCCCAACCCAAAATGGACGAAGAAATGCAAAAGGTAAAAACAAAAGAAATGTTTCGACTTACGTGTATGATTCCAAGCCCCGGGGAAGCCGTCGACGTTGGCAACGACGTCCTCGGTTGTGACGTAAGAGAAATCCATCCAGAACTGACGGCTGGGCTTGTCATCCATCTTCACCACCAGGCATTTTCCTCCATGGTGATGGAGATTCAATATCGTCCCCCTATAGAAGCTAAGGGGGAAAATTCACTAAATGTCGCAATGTCACCTCAACATCGGCGAGCTCAGCAAGCTTAGTCAGCATCTTGATGACCTTGTAAATATAGGGGGCAAGCTAAACAAGGCAAACGTCGTAGTGGCGGTAAATTTCCTCCACCAGCGGAACAATGGGAAACGAGAAACTGATAGCGAACGGTAAGCGTATAGAGCGCAGTACGCGGGGCGGTGAACATGCACTTCGTCCTCCACAGCCGAGATCAGTTCGATAAGGCCGGGAAGGTCGAACTTAGTTTTAAATTTAGCCAACTGATTGGGCTCCATTGCCGATAAGAAGGTTCCAGGTGCCGCGTCCAGTGATTGATGGAAATCAGACCTTGTTTCGGGGTTGCGCGGACGATATCCTCCACCGAAGGAAAAGATTCATCCTTTACGGTGACAGTTGCATTCTCCCTTTGATCAGGGAACACAACCGCCAATGGAATAGCATTACTCCCTTCACCAATATCAGATGAAACATTTGACATATTTATAAGAAAATAAAGAAAGGAACTGGGAAGAGAGTTTAGGACATGGAAGAGAGAAAAATACAGAAAAGAAAGGATCAGAGAGAGAGTTTGAAGTCTCAAGATTTTGGGAGAGTAAAAATTTCAAATTCGGGTTTGGCTACCCTAGTTTATAGAGATTGAGGCACCAAACCTGAAACGGCCTGTCATAATTGGCAATAGACCCAAAATGACTCATCATAATTGGTGTCGGAATCGAAACGGCATATCCCATCAAAGGTCATACAAATCGACGCAATGAGTTGGGAACAAGCATCATTATGACGCATTATGTCATGACATCACTCTTTCTCTTGGACCAGATGGATCCAACAAATCACCCGAAAAATTTAAGGGATTTGAAATACGCGGCCTACAGAGAGCCACGTTACCTGCTCACTACAACGACTACGACCCACGTTATCTGTTCAACAAGTTCGACCTTGAACGGCGTTATCCACTCATCGAGCTCGCTCGCAGGGATGACCTCAACAAGCGAAAGGACAAACTGTATGGGCCAAAAATTATCCTAGTTATGTTCAGACCACATCAATATTAACAGGGCCTTTGAAGGATGCCACGTGTCACCGGCGTGACTTCGAAAAAAGGATTATTCAAGGTCGAAGTGGTCTAACAAGAGATGAAGGGCTGGGTTGAGGAGTCAACAGAGATCAAGGACGAGCACTTTTCTTAAACAGAGTAATAACGGCTAGTTTTAGGATAAGACTTTAAAGGGAATATTCTACTGAATATTCTCTAGATCTGTACTATTTGGATTTTGTGGCACATGTCCCCTTATAACTAGAAAGAGACATAGTTATAGGGAACATGGAACACTAACTTGTAAGACAATATATTCACATTCTCTGAAGATTCTTGTTTTCTTGCATACATACAAAATGTACATTTTTCTTGAGATCATTGTCTAACTTTTCTCCCATGATCCAAGAAGAATCTGAATATTCAAAGGCTCATCAATCTTTCATCATTGCTAGAAAGAATACCCAAGAATCTCACCATTTTCAGGTGACTCACATGTTCTTATTTACTTAAATGTCATTCAGTGCTATTTATTGTTATTTAATGTTCTCTCCTTTATTTTTGGATAATTGGATATTATCAGTGTTGTCATCATTTATTGCTACTTGGATAATATCTGTACTATCTTGCTATAAAAATCGGTTGATATATCTTTTGGATATTAAATATTCGCTAAAATTAATTTTATTTTATTAAAAAATCTGATTGTTTAAACCTAGATCTAAATTTTGGGTCAAACAATATTCACAAAGGATGGCTGGATATATGACAATCGCATTTACGAACTTGTTAGGAAGTTACTTGTGAAGCACAATTTGAAATTTGTATTGAACTTTACAAATAAAAATATCAACTTTGTCAACTTTGGTTTGATACAATCATCACATTTTGAGAAGCATTACAAGGCCAAATGCAAATTTTTGCAAATCTCGTTCCATTATTTTCTTAACTTTTAAAGTAGAAAGCGAGCATTAATTGAGCATTAACTGCTCTTTAGCCAAGAATGATAGGACAACACACCAGGTACAAAAAGTTTGGAATTCTATTACTCTGGCAAGGATCAACAGTTCCCAAACTAAGACGAACAAAATAAATTCACTATCGAAAAGAACTCTTCTAACTTGCTCTCACTCCTTTCTTTTCTTGTATTATGATTTCTTTCATTTTGATTCCTATTGAAACAAACAGATAATGAATAGTTAACTAGCTCTTTTCGTTACCAATTGTAGCCAATAGTTTTGTTTCTTGAAAAAGTTGAAGTCAGTGTTTCCGACGTGCTTGTACGGCTGAAGAAGATTGTAATGTTTTACAATGAGTTTATGTTGAATTATATTGGCTTGAACATTTAAAAACTTCAAATTCCTAAACAAGTTGACTTTAACTATTTCTGACAAAACTTAGTGGATGAACAATGAGTTTCAGTGGGTATATCACCTCCGATAAAATGAATAGCTATATTAAGTAATAAAAATTCGTGGATAACAATGTGATCACCAAACCAACATACTCGATCAATTTTGTAGAGGCTAAACGAAAACTATGAATTAAATCTCCTGACAACCAAAAGTATGAAAATGCTAATCAAGAGAATTAAAGGTAAAACGCTTCTCTTAGGAAGAGAAGTTTGGAGAAATCTGCTGCCTATAAAGTGCACATATCACGTTCATGCAGAGTTCAACATCCTTCTCTTCCAAGAAAAACGTTTTACCTTTAATTCTTTTGATTAGCATTTCCATACTTTTGTCACTCAAATCATTGTCTGAATCCGAAGAAATATCACCAATCACATTAAGCTTGTACGGATCAGACTTGGAAGAAAGTTGAGAATAAAACTTCCTTTCGTCTTTGTCATCACAGAGTCTTATGATCCCCGTTTTATGGGAACTGCCATGAGCAACGGACAGCTTTCCATTACCATCAATCTTGTCACTCTCAATTAAACTTCTTTTCCTCTTGGAAAATGAAGTAGAAAATTCCTCTATAACCTCTTCTTTTATCTGCTTAGGAAATGTTAAATTATTACCTACACCATCACTGTTTGAAACACATGCCATTGCCTTCTCATCATCATTGTCGCTAATGAGAACAATAATTTATCAAAGACACACTTTGTCAGGTACTGTATCCAAGTTATTCTCTGTATCCAAGTTCATCCCGAGTAATATTACTACGAGGATAATCACCAAAGCCACCAGACA
>ML256697.1:0-92134 GCA_005239495.1 Nicotiana undulata
TTTATATATTTTAGTATTTTACTTTATATTTTATTTAAAATACGTGTACAAAAAATAAAAATAAAAATTAAAATATTAGGTAACCGGCCCGGCCCGTTAAACCCCCTACGCGTACGGGTTATTTTTTACCCGGATAAACCCGAACCCGTTAAACCCGTTAACAATTAACCGTAACCGGCCCGGTTTGTAACCCGTCCGGTTCCTAATTTTCCCTACCCAGCCTGGCCCGGCCCACCCGGTTAACACCTTTAATGTGTATTGGGCCTAGCTGTGGTTCAGCTTGTTTCTACGGCCTTGCCCCATGTCGTTATTGTATTCCGCACTTTCATTGTTGTTGTTG
This sequence comes from Nicotiana undulata, assembly GCA_005239495.1. NCBI lineage: Eukaryota > Viridiplantae > Streptophyta > Magnoliopsida > Solanales > Solanaceae > Nicotiana > Nicotiana undulata. The sequence goes on from ML256697.1 coordinate 341, forward strand.
TTCGTTGGCTTGCCTAACGCCACCGTTAGGCGCCATCACGACCTGGACCGGTTTTGGGTCGTGACAGAGTGAGTAAATAAGTAACACAGATATTATTTATATTCATGCTTATATTTATTAATATCGCTCTTTACGTTGTGCGAGAAAAACCTTTATAAGTAGAATTATAAATTTCTCTAATGTAATGCACAAACGAAGGGTCAGAAGGAAAACTATAGGGTAAGCACGTAACAGTTACTAATTTTGCCAATTCTTCCCCATCTTTTCTTGGATCATAATATAAAATATTATCGGTAATAGTGTTAATTTCGGGTTGAAATTGATTTGAACCAGTACCACTAGGGTCAATCTGACTAGGACTAGGTGCACTTTTTCCCTTGGCCAGAGATTTCATACGAAGATATTTGGCGTTATCATTAGGGTGTTTAGCTATGTGTCTAGCCAAACTTTCCATCCCCAACCGCATTGGTGCATATTTAAAAGCTAACTCTATACCACAAGTTTTACACTTAGCCTTACTTTTTTCAACTAGTTTAGTAAAAAATGGCCAAACAACAGATGTTTCTGTCCGTTATGTAGGTTCTCTAGAAAAAGTAAGGACAATAACGGGAGTATCAGTTGGGTCATCATAGGATTAGCAGTGTTATCACTAGTTGGGTCAACATCAGGAGCATGACTAGTGGGTGTATCATCGTCCAATTGAGTTTCATCAAAATCAATTTCCTCATCATCTTTTTCATTAACAGTAGTATACTCATTAATATAGAGAGCATGCATTAATTCATGGTCTAAAAAAATATCGGGTGCAATATTATGGCAAAATTCAATATCAGTATATTATAATAAACTATTATCGGTATCAAGAATAGTAGGTGCAAGACGGCTACGGGGTTTGGATCGGGGAGCTAGGGGCGGGGGAGGAAGAACAACAGTACCACTAGTTTCGCCAGTCTTAGATTTTGCCTTATTCTTACTTTACCGTGCCCAAAAATATTTCTTAAGGAAGACATCTTAATTAATCAAGTAATATCAACTAAATAAAACAAACAAAACTTAATATTAAGACTTAAGAGCTGGAATGAGTTTACCGAATTGACGAACAACTTGTTGAAAATTGATTATCGTTGAAGACTTGAAGACTCCAATTCACCAACTTCACAATTTTTTCACAATTCTTAACCTCAATATTCTTTGACTATTTCTTTTTTGAATAAAGTAAGCAAACTCATAATTTTTTCACAAGTTTTTTATAAAGCAAACAATTGTAGCAAGTATTGAAGAAAATTAGAGAGAGATTTTGATATTGATTTTGTAAGAAAAATGAAAAAATGAGAAGGTATTTATAGTAGAAAATAGCAAAAAAGTGTAATAATAAAAAGTTTGGGGTTAAAAATTAGTTTGGGGGAGAGGGGTTAAATGGCTATTTTTTGAAGAGCCAACGACTCTTTTGTTAAAGCCAACAGTTTCTTTCTTTTTTTTAAAATTCTGTTGGGCCCATTTGGCCCGCCATGGGACGGTCGAGTCCGATCCTATGACGGTCCAAATGGTCCTAAATTGTAAAATCGGCCCACGAAACCGGCACGAGCCAATCAATCGCAAGCCAAATAGTTCCAGCCCGTTTAATCTTTAGCCCGCAAGGGCTCGGGGCGATCCCGATCCCGGCCCGGCCCAGTTGCCAGCCTTACTCTGGGATATGCAAGGTATTTATTGAAAGTCATAAATGATATCCATGCAAATGGATATGAAACTGTGTGTTTTTATATTATACAAATGGACACAAAATATGAAGGAGGAATAAAAAGGCTGAAACTTTGATCTTCCAGTTAAATGAAATAGAAAAGTCTTACAAAATTTCAAGCGTATAATTGTAAACTAATTTTCTTATACAGTTCTAAACCAACACAAAATTAAGTTACACACCATATATTCTATTTTTTTAATATAATGAACTAAACACCAACAAAAATAATCCATGCATTAGAATTCATTTTTACTAATCTCTGCACAACTTAATTTATGTATTACAGTTCATGCATAAACTATATCTATATCAAATGATCCTTGATTGGGAAACAAGTTATTCCATAATTATATTCTATGATTAGTTATCCCACCTTCTCATAGGAAAATAAAAATACTACAATTCTGAAATAATTAATTTTAAAATTAATTATATTATAATTTTGTTCCTCCAATCAAATTAAGATAAACTCATCTCAAATTTAAGTATAAAATTAATTATCCATTATCAACTCGTAGCAAACCAACCCTAAGGGTGCAAAATGTAACGGATTGCTACCCGGTGGCTGAAAATTTCAAATACAGATACACGTTAGCACTTACACATCAAAATTCCAAGAATGCCCTTGGTCAGGCAGTTCCAGACAAGGTTTCTTCTAAATTCTGTGTTCAGCAAAATCCCATCAAGAAAAAAGAAAGAAGAAACAAAACTGGACACAGATATCTAATTAGAATAGCTCTGTGACGTTCAGAGAGCTTATAAACAGTGTAAATTGTTTCTTTGACGGTGAATGGAGCTTCCCGCTGTTTGTTCGCGAAACTTTGGAGGAGGTACTCTTTACCCCCCCACCCCCTTCTTTTCATAATTTAATGTCTTCTTCATCTGTATGTTATAATGTGTTGTGCCGAACTCTCAGTGGGGTTAAGAATAGAATTTTATAAATTGGGGGATTGCTTTTCTGTGAGACGTGAGTATTTTTCTGAATTGGTTTATACTGTTGAATTTTCTGACAATATTTTGTAAATAGTTGCCTTATTATTTTCATTTTACATTTTGTTGATGGGATTTTGGAGGCATGATAAACAGTTCATCTTTGTATGAAAACAATTAGTCCTAATAGTTGATTTTATACTGAGTGACATCTAGAAAAGAAATTATGGCCTAGTGTTAGTTATGCTATATTACCATAGTTGTTTACAAGGAAATTTACATGTTTGTTCATTAGTCTAATTAGAAAAATGGGTTTTTGACTTTGTTAAGTTGGCCAAAATGAATTAAGGAAAAAAAGGGCAGGATAGTGTACTAAGTTCCTGCCATGCGTGGGGTCCGGGGAAGGCCGGACCACAAGGGTCTATTGTGCGTTGCCCTGCAATTTTGCAAGAGACTGTTTCTACTATTCGAACCAGTGTTTAGAAAGCGATCGCTTCGTCGCTTAAAGCGCGAAGCGACAGAGCATCGCTTTTCTGTTCCTAAGGCGACGCGACCAGCTGAAGCGCACGCTTCAGAGGCAAAATCGACGAGGCGAGCGAAGCGACGAATCGATCGCTTTTGTTCAAAAATCGCAGCTGGGCCTTTTATTTTAAAAAAAAGAAAGATTGGGTCTGTTTTTAATTTATACAAAACATACCCCTAATTGCTGCGCGACATAACAGAAGCCAATTGCAGCGATTTTCTCTCTTCTTCATAGAAAAAATTAGGGTTTTGGGACAGAAAGTTTCTGCGTTCTTTTCTCTTCTTCATCGCATCAGACCAGCAGTCCACAACTCCAGTCGACTCGACCAATCCAGGTAAATTGTCTTCTCTTTTCTTCCTTCTTCTTCCGAGTTCTGTCTTCTTTATTCCTTCTTCTTCCTTCTTCTTTCTTCTTCTGGAGTTCTGTCTTCTTTCTTCCTTCTTCTTCCTTCTTCTTTCTTCTTCTGAGTTCTGTCTCTCTTTTCTACTTCTTTCTTTCATTATTTATAATTTATATATTTTGTATTTTTCAGTTTATTTGATTTTTTAAGTGTATATTTCAGATTTTCAGTAATTAAAATTAATTATTATATATGTTATATTTTCAGTTTATGTGACTTTTTAAATGTATATTTCAGTTTATATAATTAATTATTATATATATTATATGTATTTTCAGTTTATTGATTATGTTTTTCTTATATCTTAATAGGGATATTAAAATGTCTCAAAATAAGAATTGCGCTTCACTTTAATAAAGCGCGCGCTTCGCTTTGCGCTTTGCTTTTGAAGCGAGGCGAGGCCTTGTCGCTTTTTTGCGCTTCGCGCTCTTAAAAACACTGATTCGAACCCGTGACCTCATGATCACAAACAATTATGAAAAGAAAAGGATAATGACTAGAACAAAGACAGACAGGGAGGTGTAAATGTGTAAAACTCCTAACTACATGCAGTTAATTAAGCTCCGAAGTTTGATTGCATTGGAAATGCATTTGGACTCTACAACGTGTTTCTGCTGCAAAATTTAATTTATGTATGGGTTGAAGAAGGGGTTGATGTTCCTACTTATCTCATTGAAAAAATGCACAATTTCTATTGAAACACTCCTATTGTGGAAGATCATCTTGTCTAATCTTGTTCTCACATAGTTATTGTTTTTTTTCTTCAAAATGGACTGCTCTTTCTCTTAAACAGATGGGCATAATTGTTTCAATTCCTTTGGCAGGTAACTTGCTGTTCTGGGTTAGACATCGCGTTTACTCTCATAAGAAGTATTCCAAGAATGGAATTGCTATTAAGTATATAGATCTCCAGAAGCACATCGGACCAGAAAAGGGGTATTCGTCAAATAGTGCTCGAGGCACTATTTATTGTTCAAATCAGCAGGGAAGCAATGCTGGCTTGCCTTCTGATCATATTGGAGTTAGTGCAAAAGTGATTTATGCTGCTGCACCCGCGATGGGTCATAATCAGGTAAAGTAAATCTACTTACGATATGCATTATGAAGCTAGCTTTGGGGTTCCAAGGAATTATTTACTTTATAGCATCTTCTCTTAAAACTGTGTTGGACTAAGCTCATGCCTAACAATTTCTTATATCGCTTATTTGACACCCACCAAAAGAGTTAAACTAAAGCTATATAAGCTGTTACGTTCTAGATCATTTGCCAACCTTGCCACCGCATATGACTTGTGGAGGAAGGAACCTGGACTTTATATTTGGTCTGTTCTGCTTTGCAATTCTACACTTAATTATGTGCACGCGGGGAAAGCAGATAAGTGAGAATGATAGAGGCTTAGAGCGTAATTGTTGACTGCAAAATGGGTGCTTATTCTTCCAATTGTAAAGAAATGTATGCACACGTCTGCTACAACAGTAAATCATTACTCCAACCTACTTTTGCAAGCAGCAGAAGTAATGGCCCTACTCCGGATGATAGTCTGAACTGATAATATATGACTGTCTTGTAATCTTTCATACTGGTATACATGCAGAATTGGGTTGAATTGTCATTAAAGATAGAAAATTGAGGAGTACAATCAAACTTACTACTGATTGCTGATCACAAATGTTTCAACCTTTCATATTCAGACTTGCAACTAGATAGAATTATTTTCTTTTACAGCCCAAAGTTCTTTTCTTTTCTTTCTTCTTTTAAAAAGAATTTTCTTAGGAGGTACAAATTGTTTCAAGTATCTAGATCAATTTGAATTGTACTGAAATATGAAATAAAGAACTGTTATATGCCATATACCTCGAAATAAGCTGTCATTAAGTTCATTGCAACCTATGTGAACTTCCCATCAAAGTCTGGCTGCCAAAGGGAGAAGCAATAATGCAATTTTTTTTTGGCTATAAATCACTGCATAAAGGTAAATTATTTCCAAATAAGGAAATGAGTCATTCTTTTTGGCACGGACTAAAAAGGAAATAGATTCACATAAATTGAAACGGAGAGAGTATATGCATTCAAAGAAAAAGTTATATATATTCTGTAGCATGTAGTTCATGTCATTCTGTCGCCCGCATGTGCCAAAAGTAGATATTATTTCCAAGGGTTCACTTAGCTGCAATTAAACAATGTTCTTGTAGGAAATGCTTGGCTCTTTGTTCTTTCCAAGGTGCCATTTGATTCTCTATCAGATTTCTTGAACTCATGTATATTATAGTTCTAGATCTCAATCTCGGTGACCGTATAATTAGATGTCTTACAACTAAGATCCTTCTCATTCCAAGTATAATTCCTCCCCCCAACGTGAAATCTATTTTGATTTAGGCATGTGTACCTTTTTGGTTAGTTGGAGATTGACATATTTTAGTTATAACATCCTTTATTCCTTTCTTTTTTGAAACATTACATAGATATCAAATGTTTTATTGGATTAGTACATACAAAATACGGGCTCAATCCTAAATTTATGACACATTGGATAAAGTCAACATTTTTGGTCAAGAAGCTCAGATTAATTATTTAAGTTAAAATTATACGATTTAAGTAAAATCAGATTAGATTTGGTTTAGGCTGTTAAATTGGGTTTCTACAAGATGAGCTCATCTATATTCTTCAATCCAAAAGGCATATTAGGGTTAGTTAGAGGCTACTCCATTCCAATACCCTAGTTCACAAGTCACACCTATAAAAGGGGCATTCAAAGGTATATCCTAGTTGTCGATGAAGTGAGTGGGTTCAAACCTCGAAGATCATAGTTCAAATCTCAGTATAGACACCCAAAAAGGGAAATGGAGGTAAAATGAAATATTTGAGTTTCCCTCCTTGACAAAGGGACATTGTCCCATATTGGAAGAGGAAAAGGTTTTTGATGGGTATATATATAATTTCTCTTCTTCTAGGTCTTAAAGAGTTAAGAAGAAGGCAAGCCTCGCTCCGTCGTCGTCGTCGTCGCGGCTTCGGTCAAATGATTGATCGATTAATTTTTTGGACCAAATTTATTTGTTAATAGTAAATATTAACAACAATGTTATTAAATATCTGTTTAATAACATAATATTAATATTAAATCCAACGGAATATTAAACGTTTTTCTCGTTATCCGTTTTCAGTTTTGTAACGGAAAATTAACCCCCCTCTTCAATTCCCGGTTTATTGTTGCGTAAATAGCCATTTATGTTATGGCATTTATGCTATGACCGTTTTACATAAAAGTCATTCTGAAGTGTTGCACCTCTTCAGTTTTGAGCTCAACATTGGCTATAAATACAAGTCCATTCTTTCAGATTTTCCACACGAATTTCTGAGTTCTTCTCCTTTCTTCTGCATTGTTTTAACTTCAAAGAAAACAACAGTAATTGTGATTTGCTGCCGAACTTTGTGTTTGCTGAAACACTGGGGTATGAAGTACCGCTACACTAGTGTATAATTCGTTCTATCGTGGTAATCCACAACCTTGGGTACTAGGAGGGGGTTAAATTCCTTAAGGAACACTGTGAATTCAGTGGGCTCAGATTAACTTCTGTTTTGTTTATATTTCTGTTTATATGTTATTTTATTTTCTCCAGAATTATTTTACAAATACAGTTTTCAAACAAGCTTAAGGAATTTAATTTTTATTTTCTGTATTTTTGTTATACTAACTGTTCTAGAACTAAAACCTTTGTTGTTTTCTGCTCCATTGGAGATTAAAATCTACGTGATTTTAACGTTTGTTTGTGTCATTCTTTTACAGAAATGACGAATGACAACGAGAACCAGACTGTTCCTATTATGATGGCCAATGCATCAACGAGCAGAACAACACCAACATTGGCACCGGCGGAAAAACCCGGAAAATTTTCCGGGATTGATTTCAAGAGGTGGCAGCATAAGATGTTCTTCTACTTGACTACTTTAAGTCTACAGAAGTTCATTAAGGAAGATATTCCTGTTATGCCCCACGAAATTCCAGAAAATGAACGTTTCATCGTGACTGAGGCGTGGAAGCATTCTGATTTTCTATGCAAGAATTACATTCTTAGCCGACTAGAGGACGATCTATATAACGTCTATAGTAATGTGGAGACGTCAAAAGAATTGTGGTTGCGCTTTAAAGAAATACAAAACTGAAGATGTCGGGTTGATGAAATTCGTTGCCGCTAATTTTTTGGACTATAAAATGGTAAATAACAAGTATGTTATTACCCAAGTCCAGGAATTGCAAGTGATTATTCACGATCTCCTTGCTGAAGGTATAATTCGAATTAATACTGATGTTGAAAGTATTAATTTTATTCTATTTACTAATAGAATTTTCATTGAAGGTTTTGTCATCAATGAAACATTCCAAGTTGCAACGATGATTGAGAAGTTGCCTCCTTTGTGGAAGGACTTCAAAAATTACTTGAAACACAAACGCAAGGAGATGTCCCTTGAAGATCTCATTGTTCGGTTGAGAATGGAAGATGACAACAAAGCTGTTGAAAAGAAAGGTCGTGGAAACTCAACAATAATGGGAGCAAACATTGTTAGGGATGCTCCTCAAAATAACAGAAAGAGGAATAAGGCTTCTGGACCGAAAAACAACCCAAGCAAGAAGCGGTTCAATGGAAATTGCTACAACTGTGGAAAAGCTGGACACAGATCTGTAGATTGTCGTGCTCCAAAGAAAAACAAGAAGAAGGGTCAAGCAAACATGGTTGAAAAGCACGAAGATGTTAATGACTTGTGTGATATGCTTTCTGAATGCAACCTGGTGGGAAATCCTAAGGAGTGGTGGATTGATTCTTGAGCCACTCGCCATGTTTGTGCTGTTAGAGAAGCGTTTGCTACATATGCTCCTGTTGGACCCGAAGAGACACTTTCTATGGGAAATGCTGCAACGACCAAAATTGAAGGATGTGGGAAGATATTTCTGAAAATGACTTCTAGCAAGGTGGTGACTTTGAACGACGTCCTTCATGTTCCCGAGATTAGGAAGAACTTAGTCTCTGCTGGACTTCTTGTAAGAACGGTTTTAAGTGTGTTTTTGTATCCGATTAGTTTGTAATAAGTAAGAATGAAACGTTTGTAGGAAAAAGTTACCTCACTGAGGGCCTTTTCAAGCTGAATGTAATGGTTGTTGAGAATAATAATAAAATTTCAGCTTCGTCTTACTTACTTGAGTCAAATGAATTATGGCATGTACGTTTGGGTCATGTCAATTATAAAACCTTGCGAAAAATGATTAATTTGGAAGTATTGCCTAAGTTTGAATGCGACAAATCAAAATGTCAAGTATGTGTGGAATCTAAGTTTGTTAAACATCCTTATAAGTCAGTTGAAAGGAATTCAAATCCTTTAGACTTAATTCACACAGATATTTGTGACATGAAGTCAATACCATCTCGCGGTGGCAAGAAGTATTTCATAACTTTTATTGACGATAGTACTCGATATTGCTATATTTACTTACTTAATAGTAAAGATGAAGCAATAGACGCATTCAAGCAATACAAAAGTGAAGTTGAAACGCAACTTAACAAGAAAATAAAAATGATAAGAAGTGATAGGGGTGGTGAATATGAATCTCCTTTTGAAGAAATATGTTTAGAATATGGAATTATTCATCAAACAACGGCCCCATACACGCCCCAATCCAATGGGATTGCGGAAAGAAAGAATCGTACTTTAAAGGAGATGATGAACGCGTTGTTGATAAGTTCTGGTTTGCCACAGAACTTGTGGGGGGAAGCCATTCTTACGGCTAATCGAATATTAAATCGAGTGCCCCATAGCAAAACACAATCCATTCCATATGAAAAATNATAAGTCAGTTGAAAGGAATTCAAATCCTTTAGACTTAATTCATACAGATATTTGCGACATGAGCCTCGAACATTCTTATTAAATGTACCATTCTTATTGGAGAATGAGCTGCGAGATGTTTAACATACTTAGATTCAAACTGACTTATAAGGATGTTTAACATACTGACTTATAAGGATGTTTAACATCCTTTAGTGAGGTAACTTTTTCCTACAAACGTTTCATTCAAACTGACTTATAAGGATGTTTAACATACTTAGATTCCACACATATTTGACATTTTGATTTGTCGCATTCAAACTTAGGCAATACTTCCAAGTTAATCATTTTTCGCAAGGTTTTATGATTGACATGACCCAAACGTATATGCCATAATTCATTGACTCAAGTAAGTAAGACGACGCTGAAATTTTATTATTATTCTCAACAACCATTACATTCAGCTTGAAAAGGCCCTCAGTGAGGTAACTTTTTCCTACAAACGTTTCATTCTTACTTATTACAACCTAATCGGATACAAAAACACACTTAAAACCGTTCTTACAAGAAGTCCAGCAGAGATTAAGTTCTTCCTAATCTCGGGAACATGAAGGACGTCGTTCAAAGTCACCACCTTGCTAGAAGTCATTTTCAGAAATATCTTCCCACATCCTTCAATTTTGGTCGTTGCAGCATTTCCCATAGAAAGTGTCTCTTCGGGTCCAACAGGAGCATATGTAGCAAACGCTTCTCTAACAGCACAAACATGGCGAGTGGCTCAAGAATCAATCCACCACTCCTTAGGATTTCCCACCAGGTTGCATTCAGAAAGCATAACACACAAGTCATTAACATCTTCGTGCTTTTCAACCATGTTTGCTTGACCCTTTTTCTTGTCTTTCTTTGGAGCACGACAATCTACAGATCTGTGTCCAGCTTTTCCACAGTTGTAGCAATTTCCATTGAACCTATTCTTGCTTGGGTTGTTTTTCGGTCCAGAAGCCTTCTACCTCTTTCTGTTATTTTGAGGAGCATCCTTAACAATGTTTGCTCCCATTATTGTTGAGTTTCCACGACCTTTCTTTTCAACAACTTTGTTGTCATCTTCCATTCTCAACCGAACAATGAGATCTTCAAGGGACATCTCCTTGCATTTGTGTTTCAAGTAATTTTTGAAGTCCTTCCACAAAGGAGGCAGCTTCTCAATCATCGCTGCAACTTGGAATGCTTCATTGATGACAAGACCTTCAATGAAAATTCTATTTGTAAATAGAATAAAATTAATACTTTCAACATCAATATTAATTCGAATTATACCTTCAGCAAGAAGATCGTGAATAATCACTTGCAATTCCTGGACTTGGGTAATAACAGACTTGTTATTTACCATTTTGTAGTCCAAAAAATTAGCGGCAACGAATTTCATCAACCCGGCATCTTCAGTTTTGTATTTATTTAAAGCGCAACCCACAGTTCTTTTGACGTCTCCACATTACTATAGATGTTATAAAGATCGGTCCTCCAGTCCGCTAAGAATGTAATTCTTGCATAGAAAATCAGAATGCTTCCACGCCTCAGTCACGATGGAACATTTATTTTCTGGAGTTTCGTCGGGCATAACAGGAACATCTTCCTTAATGAACTTCTGTAGACTTAAAGTAGTCAAGTAAAAGAACATCTTCTGCTGCCACCTCTTGAAATCAATCCCGGAAAATTTTTCGGGTTTTTCCGCTGGTGCTAATGTCGGTGTTATTCGGCTCGTTGTTGCATTGGCAATCACAATAGGAACAGTCTGGTTCCCGTTGTCATTCGTCATTTCTGTAAAAGAATGACACAAACAAACGTTAAAATCACGTAGATTTTAATCTCCAATGGAGCAGCAAACCACAAAGGTTTTAGTCTCCAGAACAGTGAGTATAACACAAATACAGAAAATTAAATTCCTTAAGCTTGTTTGAAATCTGTATTTGTAAAATAATTCTGGAGAAAATAACATATAAACAAAACAGAAGTTAATCCGAGCCCACTGAATTCCAATGTTTCCTTAAGAAATTTAACCCCCTCCTAGTACCCAAGGTTGTGGATTATTTTCTCCCAGGATAGAACGAATTACACACTGGTGTAGCGGTACTTTATACCCCAGTGTTTCAGCGAACACAAAGTTCGGTAGCAAATCACACTTACTGTTGCTTTCTTTGAAGTTAAAACAATGTAGAAGAAAGGAGGAGAACTCAGAAATTCGTATGGAAAAACTGAGAGAATGGACTTGTATTTATGGCCAATGTTGAACTCAAAACTCAAGAGGTGCAACTCTTCAGAATGACTGTTTATGTGAAACGGCCATAACATAAATGGCTATTTACGCAACAATAAACCGGGAATTAAAGAGGGAGGTTAATTTTCTGTTACAAAACGGATAACAGGAAAAACGTTTAATATTCCGTTGGATTTAATATTAATATTCTATTATTAAACGGATATTTAATAACATTATTGTTAATATTTACTACTCCCTATGGTTCGCAATAAGTGACCAGTTTGATTTTAGCACGCCCATTAAGAAATTACTAAATTCTATACAAAAGTACCGATTATGACTAAACTACCCGTAATTAACTATTTAATGTGAGAAGTAAGAAAACTTTTTAGGGATATGCACATAAGGGTTATTTTGTAAAAACAATTGAATTCTTTCTTGATTATATAAATGGACACTTATCTTGAACCAAAATGAAAAAGTAAACTGGTCACTTATTGTGAACCGAAAGGAGTATTAACAAATAAATTTGGTCCAAAAAATTAATCAATCAATCAATTGACCGAAGCCGCGACGATGACGACGACGGCGCGAGGCTTGCCTTCTTCTCAACTCTTTAAGACCTAGAAGAAGAACAATTATATATATACCCATCAAAAACCTTTTCCTCTTCCAATATAGGACAATGTCCCTTTGTCAAGGAGGGAAACTCAAATATTTCATTTTCCCTCCATTTCCCATTCACCCTCTTTTAAGCTACATTAAAACTTAATAACCCAACAAAAAACCCTAGGTGATTTCTTCCATTTTCCTAAACCTTGGTGGGCAGAGTTATGCAATACATGTGCTCGTGGGAGGTAGTAGGTACATGCTGGAATAGTCGAGGTAGGCATGTTGTCCCTGGTACCATCATTATTAGAAAAGGGTCACACCTACCACATATCTTTCTTGGGGGAAGTGAGGAGGGGGTATCTTGGCTATTGTTAGTAGAAAAGAGTGGCACTTTTTATATTTCTCTTTGAAGTTTTCTAGCAGAAAAGAGAGGTCAAGAGAAGTTTTGCTCTAATCAGCCCAAAGTAAAACCAAATGCATCTTGGAAATCAAACATAACCCAAGGTGATCTACATCATCCCTTTTTTTTTAGAGATACGCTACTTTGTCCTCGAGTTAAAGAAACAAGAAGGATCAAGAGAAGTTGTTGTGATCTCCATGGTGTGGTTACATTGGACTAGCCAAATTGTACCACTGCCTTTTCTTGCTCTTTCAGATGCTACCTAAAATCGTGTGAAAATTTTGTCTTTGATGCCATATAAATGTGATAGTTTGTTGCTTAATATTTTTGTTTGAACTAGCTTTCGCTTGTAAATATCTTTGGGAATAAAATGCACCGTTCCATCTGAAACTTTTTCACTCCTATGATCTTTCCCCTTAATCTCGTTGGGCTAAAGAAGTTGATACACCTCTGAGTTTTCAGATTTCTATGGTGCAAGGATCCTAGAGTATTCAATTCAATTGGATCGGTATAATGACTCCTTTTATTTATACAGATTTTGTTAATATTTCTCTTGCATGATTTCTTTAGGGTAAGAAGCACTGCTGTAAAGTGTAAACTTCACTATTCTAGCATTTTATAGCTTAAAATTTGTTAATGTCCTTTACTATGCCTTTATGTTGTGTTGGGGATATCTATTTCTTGAAATTCAGCCACAAAAGTTTTCAGGAATCACATCCAGAATGCAACTCTAGAGTTCCTGCAATTTTGACAGCTCTGGAAAAGATGAAACTGACTTCTAAGGTATGCCACAAACACCGAGCAATTATTTGTCAATGTTGATTTTTGTGTTCCTTGTTTTCACCAGTGACTTATAAAAGACAAGCACATAAGATATTCCCTAAGGGGTCGTTTGAATCAGGATAAAGGATAATAATTCAGGGGTAAAATGTGAGATTATTTTATTCTATGTTCGATTGAAACATTTGATTCTGGTATAAGTAATCCTAGGATTATTTATACCACAATTTTGGTGTTATTTTATACCACATTTAATGTGGGATATCGATTTCGAGGTTAGCTTATCCTGGGATAAAACAACCAAATGACAAAAGATGACCTTCTCCAAAGCTCTTCTCCTTAAGTCCTTTAAGAAGGCCAATGTTAAAATTGGAAATACAAGTTTACCCAAGTTTATGTAGTATAAGCTAAAAAATATGTTTTATACTATATCCCGTATATACCCGATTGTCAATCCGATGAACCAGACATCTACGAAAGAAAGTAAATAGTTTCGTTCTTATTTAATCTCCATATTATAATCCTCACATTATTATCCCAGTATAACTTGTTCGTAAACCAAACGACCCTATAAGGGAATAACTGAAAACCCCCTTAATATACCAGAATCTGTTAAAACATCATAATATCTCACATTAACAACTTCATAGGAAAGTCCGTTCATCATGAAACCAGTTAAATGGGCAGAGGTTTTTAGATTTCCAATAATTTTAGTTCTGTATGGACATCCTACTTAAATAAAAGGAAAATTTGATAGATATTTTGATAAGTAAATTTTATTTTGTTATTAGGTAAGAGCTCGCAGAGCTTTGGTCTAGTGGCAAAAGCGCAGCACGAGGTGTATAGGTTAGGCGGAAGTCACTTGTTTAAACCCTGCTTCTGGAATAAAAAAAGAGAAGGGCAGAGGGGTAGGCCAATTATACACTGGGTTGCAAACCGTATACCTCCGACTCTCGAGGACTTTTTGGTTATAAAAATAGATTATTACTAGAAAAGGTTAAATAGATTCTGACATTCTTTATGTGCTGGAAGTCTTGAATTTGGTGTCAGTTATCTTGATCACTATATATGGCAAGAAGCATATATTCTAGCTTGTAACCAGACCTTCTACCATTTGGTTAGATTGATAAATATTATAATCCACTAAAATAATAACCGATGTTGGAAGTAATCAAATTTATGGTTTTGAGTGCTTAGTTACCTTTTAAGGCTGGCATATTTGCCAGTTCAGCTATTTAGCTAACTTAAGTGAGCTACCTCCTATTCTGAAGTGCAAAGCAACACATGGAATGGAAGAATTTTATGGGAGCTACCATACTACTGTAAAGTGAGAAGCAACTTCTACAAGAAACCTAAAGAAGATATTATAAAGTAAAAAAAATGAACTTCAATAAAGATCCACCTAAGGTGGATCTTTATTGATGTTCATTAATGCCGTGAATTGTCCTTTGTCATATGACCCTTACCACCTGGGCTAGTCATAGGAGGGCAGGAGAGTTCCTATCTGTTATTTTGGGGGCAGGGGGCGGGGATATGGGTCTGATTAAAATGACCAGAGCATTTCTGTGCATTAGTAAGATGCACATATTAATGTTTTTTCGAATACCTTTGCAACTAATCAAGCTATCATGTGATCCAGTTTCGAGGCTCAGATATTGTTGAAGTGCAGAATTTCAGACCAGCTACAATAGATGACATAGCGAGTGTTCATGCTGGGGCATATATCTCAGGGCTTAAGAAGGTAGCATAACCATAAGGTTTGGTACTTCTTCTTATTGAATGTCATTGTACAGTAAATCAGAACTTCTCTGAGGGTGTGTTTGGTATGACGGAAGTCGTTTTCTAGGAAATATATTTCATGAGGAAGACATTTTGGTTACCAGAAAATATTTTCTATCAAAATGAGGAAAATGACTTCCGTTGCTTATCGACGGAGGTCATTTCCTGACAACTATTATCGTCGTTGTTGTCACCATTGTCACCATTATTCTTTCTTATCCTATCTTTCTTTTGATTTGTCGACTATCATCTGCAGGCTATGGATCAGGCTTCGGAGAAAGGTCTAATTTTCATCGAAGGATCTGGACCAACATATGCTACTGCCACAGTAAAAATACTTATTTTAAGCTGACTCTCCTGCTTTCTGATGCTAGTCTCTATGGCAGTCAGTTTCCACTTTTATTTGCAATCAGAAAGATACGTGATGAAGATTGTCTGTGATTTCTGAAAAAAGTTATTGGTGTTCCGAATTTTTCAGATTTGATTATTTCTTTATTCTTGAGGAATATCTTAAACACATAACCTAAATGACAGTTAAACATGGCCAACAACAGTCAATCTGCACAAAGATAATTCGCATGCGGATTCATGTCCATATCTAAGGCCTAGGCTTGGCTCCGTGCCATCTAAATACCCAATTCTTCATTAAGGTGTAATCCTTGTTCATCACTTCAATCCTATCAATATAATAAGTTATTAAAGTCATCTGGGTCAGTACAATACCAATTAATACTCCCAACTACGATTCATCATCTTCCTTAACTACCTAAACAACCTTCGTTAGTACCCAACTTTAGGGTTCATTTAATAAACTTCACTGGACCATCAGTCTAACTCATAAATGCTATTAACAAGCTCATTTATACGTAATCCATGAAATTTAGGTAGTAAGATTACCTCTTGGAGACATTTGAAATTGCTATCTTTAGTGGATTCTTGTGATTAAGGATCTAGAAATTTTCCATTAGTGTTTGGGCTAGAATTAATTAGTCATAAATGCACCAAAACTTCATTAAACGTTCACATTGATTGGCAGGATACCCTTGCATAACTCAAACCCTTAACTCTTTTCCTCTTCTTTCTTCTCTTTCCCGACTCTGCTGCAAAGTATGTGAGCTCTTGCTCTACAAGCTCCCTTGCCTTGGCAAAAATTCACTTTCTCGTAGAGGGCTTGCGACATGAGCTTGCTTGATCCCCCAGGGCCAAGCCTCGCAATGCAGCTCGCGAATGCCGTAACATTTCTGTCTGTTGATTTTCTCCAGTGAGTCTCAAATCCAGCTTTCCTCACGACGCATGGCCATTGCGGGACTGGGTGGTCTACTATGTGTAGTTCTCGTGGTGGTCTCGCAATGGACCTCAGTACCATGTCTCGCATACTTGGTTAGGACTCCCTCTCTCATGACACGGGCCCATCATGAGAGGGTCTTGTAGCATGAGTTCTATCCAAACTTCAGTTTTTGATCTTTCCTTGCTCTTTTATCAATCTAAGCCACTTTCAAACCAAACCATACACATTATCTTGTCCCAAACACTTTGCCTCTGTCATGTGGATTGGTTTACAACTCAGGGATACATTATCAAGTCATTAAGGTTGTGATTAGTTGTAATTAACGTTTAGCCTTACAACCTTGGTAGGTCTAGAAGCCAAAATACTGCTGTATCTACTGCACTGGTAGGTTTTAAGCATACATCACCCTACTCTGAAATACTGCTGTATCTACTGAACTGGTAGGTTTTAAGCATACATCACCCTACTCTATTGCCACCTTGCACAAAAAAAAGAAAAATAGAAAAACTTTGCATCTGAAATTAGAGATACTATATCTTGACTCATGCTTTGCATGGGGTTAAATTGTCAAAGGAAGAGAGCTCTGATAAGAAGTATGATGAATAGCTGGAAAGCAGATGTTTTTTGCTTTCAAGAATCCAAGTTAGAAGGTGATACCAGGGAGATTGTAAAAGAGCTATGGGCCAATAGATGGGGGAATTTTGCACAATTAGAAGCTAGTGGGACTAGAGGAGGTATCGTTGTTCTGCGGGACAAAAGAGTATGGGATGGGGAACTAAGCAGCTTGGGGGCTCACACTATCACTTGCAAGTTTTCTGGGAAATCACAGGAACTTATTTGGCACTTATCTAGTGTGTATGCACCGAATGACAGAAGCGACAGGGAAGAAGTGTGGTGGGAATTGGCAGGGGCCAGGGGTTTATTTGATGGACCATGGGTGGTTTGTGGAGATTTTAATACTGTGAGATTTCCATCAGAAAAGAAAAACTGCAACAGAATTACAAGAGGGATGAAGGATTTCACTGATTTTATTGAAGATATGGATCTAGTAGATATGCAGTTAGCAGGAGGCAAATACACATGGAGAAAAAGTGACAATCATAATATAGCTGCTAGGCTGGACAGATTTCTAGTATCTGTTGACTGGAATGAAGGATTTAGGAACATCAAACAATCAATACTTCATATAGTAACCTCAGACCACTCACCACTGATGCTTCAATGTGGCAACTGGGACCCAGTCAAATCTTACTTTAAGTCTGAAAATTGGTGGTTGCAAACAAATGGATTTGCGGATAGAGTTAGAGATTGGTGGAATTCCTTTAGTTGTGAAGGAAGTCCTGACTTTATTTTGGCTTTCAAGCTCAAAGCCTTGAAGGGAAAACTTAAAGAATGGAGCAAAACTTTACAAGGAAATCTGGAGTTGCAGAAAACAAGTGTCCTTAACCAGCTTGCACAATTGGTGGAGGAGATCCACGACCAAAGGCCTCTGAATGAAGAGGAAATTTATGCAAAAGCAGCCTTAGCTATGGAGTTTGAGGACATCGCAAAGCATGAGGAAGAGGCCGGGAGGCAAAGATCCAGAGCCTTGTGGTTGAAGCAAGGGGATAAGAACACTAAATTTTTCCACATAACTGCCAATTCACATAGGAGATATAATCATATTGAGCAGTTGGAAGTACAGGGGGAGTTGATAAGAATCCTGGGGAGATCAAGAAAGAGATTGTCACTTTCTACCAAAACCTATATACTGAAGAAGAGGTTTGGAGACCACAAGGTAATCTTAGGAACTATCCTATGCTTACTCCAGAAGAAAATCAATTGCTCCAAGGTCCTTTTGGTATTCAGGAAATCTGGGATAGTGTGAAGGCATGTGTAGGGGATAAAGCCCCCGGACCTGACGGCTACTCAATGGCCTTCTTCATTCACTGCTGGGAAGTGGTGAACGAGGAAGTAATAGCTGCAGTTCAAAATTTCTATGACCAGGGTACTTTTGAAAAGAGTTTCAATGCCACCTTTGTGGCATTGATTCCCAAGAAGATGGGAGCCAAGGAACTGAAAGACTTCAGGCCTATCAGCTTGATAGGTAGCATCTACAAAATCATCTCCAAGTTATTGACAGAGAGACTTAAGAAAGTAGTGAATAAGCTGGTGGATATTCAACAGATGGCTTTCATTAAAGGTAGGCAAATAATGGATGCCATTTTAATTGCCAATGAATGCGTGGATGCAAGGATATTAAGCAAGAAGCCTGGCATCTTATGCAAATTGGACATTGAAAAGGCTTATGACCATTTGAATTGGAACTTTCTGCTTGATACTATGAGGAAGTTGGGTTTTGGTGGTAGGTGGGTTCATTAGATTAAGGTTTGCATCAGCACAGTAAGATTCTCAATACTAATTAATGGAACACCAGCTGGCTTCTTTCCTTCGCAAAGGAGCCTAAGGCAGGGGGACCCCTTGTCTCCTTTTTTATTCATCATTGCGATGGAAGGCCCGAATAATATGTTGAAGACGGCTCAAACAAACAATTGGATAAGGGGATTCAGGGTAAACTCCAGAGTAGGTAGTCAATTGGAGATTTCTCATTTGCAATATGCTGATGACACTTTTGTGTTTTGTGAAGCTGATAAAGAACATTTGCTAATGCTAAGGATCATTTTTATTCTGTTTGAGGCCATATCTGGTTTACATATTAACTGGACTAAAAGCTTTATTTATCCTGTTGATGAGGTGACAAAGCTTCAAAATTTGGCTGAAATCCTTGGAGGAAAAATTGGGTCGTTACCTACAGTATATTTGGGGATGCCTTTAGGGGCTAAAAGCAAGTCAAAAGGAATATGGAATGGGGTCTTAGAGAAATGTGAGAAGAAGCTAGCTAACTGGAAGAGCCAATACCTGTCTATGGGAGGAAGATTAATCTTGATTAACTCAGTACTTGATGCAATGCCTACATATATGATGTCCTTATTCCCAATCCCAGTGAATGTGGTGAACATAATAGATGCCTTGAGAAGAAATTTCTTGTGGGATGGAAACAGTGAGAAGAAGAAAATTCACTTGGTCAGATGGAATTCCCTTACCTGTAACAAGAAGGAAGGGGGGTTGGGGATTAAGAATTTGAAAATTCAGAATCAAAGTTTATTGATGAAGTGGTTATGGAGATTTGCTTCAGAAGAACATTCCCTATGGAAAGAGGTAGTCAAACAAAAGTATGGCATGGAAGGAAAATGGACAACCAAGCATGTGAGAAGCCCCTATGGGGTCAGTTTGTGGAAGTCTGTTAGAAACTTGTGGCCTAAGCTCATTAACAAGGCAAGCTTCAGAGTTGGAAATGGTAGAAAAGTATCTTTCTGGGAGGATAATTGGCTAGGCCAGGCTTCACTGAAATAACTTTTTCCAGACATATATCTACTAAATCAACAGCAAGAAGCAACAATAGGAGATGTGTGGTCAAACCAGGGGTGGAGTCTTACCTTCAGGAGATTACTGAATGATTGAGAGATTGATCGGATTTCAGATTTCTACAAGACCTTGGAACAATTCAAAGGGACTTCCAATGCTGAAGATGGTGTGACATGGCAAGGGAATAGCAAAGGGAAGTTCTCAGTCAAAGCAACATATAAGGAATTCAATATTTCAAATAATCAGATTGGTTGTTGGCCATGGAAATTGATTTGGAAGGTTAAAATTCTTTATAAAGTGGCTTGCTTTACATGGTTATTAGCAAAAGAATCAGGACTAACCCATGATAACTTGGTCAAGAGAGGATACCAACTTTGTTCTAGATGCTACCTATGTGGAGAGGAGGCAGAGACAATCAGTCATCTTTTTTTACACTGTAGAGTGACTTCCCAATTGTGGAGGATGTTCATCAACTTGAGGGGATTCTTGTGGGTCATGCCAAGAAGGATTCTGGAAGTTCTAGTCTGCTGGAACATAGAAGGCAACCTCTCCGGTCAAAGAGAGAGATGGAAGATTGTCCCTGCTTGCATTTGGTGGACAATTTGGAAAGAAAGAAACCGAAGATGCTTTGAAGATAGATCCAGCAATATCCAAAAGATGAAAATGAATTGTTTAGTTCTTTTCTACTTTTGGTGTAAAGGAGAATATTTAGAAAACCATGAAGCTATTTTTGATATTTTAGAATCCTTATGAGAAGAAAAAGGATTAGGAGAGCTTCTCCTATACTCCACCTTGTAATTATGGACGACTCCACAGTTTCCGTGTAGTCTTTTTATTTATATATACAAATGTTACCTTTTCAAAAAAAAAGANTACTGGTTTTGGTGTAAAAAATCTATAATTATCAGTTGCTCTATTGATTAAATAAGGATATAATTTTTTATTTTATTAACAATCAGAACAAAATCAATTTTGCAATATAAATAACTGCCTTTGTAAAAGAGTATTAAATGTTTCATATAAGTAAACCAAATAAATTTGATAAGTACAAAAATTTTGATCGATTAAGAAGGAAATACTAGTATATGGTTTCAAGTAATGTTCTGGGAACATTTTATACCCCGTCCTTCAAATATCACCAGAAAATTGTCATTCATTAGTGCTGCAAATGTTCCAAAGATAGAAGGATTACAGAAGGCATTCTGACCTAAAATAAGGCTCCTCGCTGCGCAGAGAATTAATATATGATTGTTCCACCTCCTTCCTCTAACTATGGCAACTAATCACCTCTGCCTTCTATAAATCTTCTAGCTACTGCAGATCTGTCGCTTCAGTTGGCTTCTGGATGGCCACTTCTATCTTCCTTCTCTTCTGTCCACTGGAAATAAACCTTCCTTGACATGATTCCTGAGACCAAAATGATTAACATTTATCTGTCTTTCCAATATTTTTGGAATTTACTTTAACATTCCTTGTCCCCAGACTCCACTATGTGGGATTGCACTATGTATGTTGTTGTTGTACTTTAACATTCCTTGTCCCCAGACCCCACTATCTGGGATTGCACTGTGTATGTTGGTGTTGTACTTTAACATTCCTTGTACAGATTTCCTTGGAAAACATAAATGTGGCTTCACCAATACATTAACCAGTTAGAATGATACATTGCTCTTGTATTTCAACATTGCACTCACTCTTGCAACTTTTGGAAGAGTTATGTCACTTACCCTTCTAGTAATTCACTCCCCCCACTCACCCACCCCCCCCAAAAAAAAAAAAAAAAAACGAACAAACAACAACACCTTATTGTTTCATTTTGTTGGTAGTTTACTTTTCTTACTCTATCCTCAGAGGTTCACAACTAAGTCATTTTCGTCCATGGCCTTTTTTAGTCTGTTCCCAAGGGAATAATACAAATCTATATTCGGATGCTCTTTTAACTTTAAACATTCCATTTCCCTTTGATGATGTGCTCTTATAGCCATAGTAATTTCAGTGCATGTTTAAACAAGTTTTAAGAGCACTTTTTGCTATGTCCCTAGAATATTTCTTTCTTTCTTAAATTACTTCTTTCTTTCTTAAACTTTGTGACCATTCAACACTATCATATAAAATGAAAGAAAGAGTAGCTTTCTCGCCTTTCTCATTAAAGGTCACTTGTCGCACAAAAACTGTTGATACGTAGTCTTAAGGAATCTCTTGATTCTGGATGAGCATTTGCTTGCAGAGCTCATTCCACTGAGACCTGGGACCAAGTCAAGATGGTCTTACAGGTTGTCAAACAGTGACTTAACGTTTTCAGAAAACGTTTCTGATGTTTTATTTATTGAAAGCATTTGTTCTACTAACTTTGATTGCTTTGGTCTTGCAAAATTTTGCCTATTTCTAAATGGAAGAAGGTTATCTTCTAGTTTCAAGTTTATTTTTTGTAAGGGGAAGGATAAGACCATGTTAGGCAAGCATCTATTTAATCAATCTTCTAGGACACCATGAAAGAGGATTAATCGGAAAACTCCCATCAGAAAAGCTACTTGTTCCTTGTATGAGTCTTCTACAGCAGCATCATAATGAGACACAACTGGTCATTTATGGTGCTTTATGTTGATCAGCTAAACATTATGAAGATGCTGTTAGAAATTCATTATGCATGAGGGAGGAGTGCAACTATGAAACCTTAACCCTATAGTTAATCCCAACATTAGCATTCCATTAAGGAAATTTCATGCTTTAAATTCTTTATTATTAATGAAATAATAAGTCTTAATCGGGCAAGTTTTTGATTTACTTATGAGCTGAAGGATTCCAAAATTGTTGATTTCTGTGAGAAGGATTTAACACATAGAAAGTGTTCTATGGCAATGTGAACTCTGATGTGGACATTCAATAATGCAGACATTCCAAGAGTCATTATTTGCAGCTGGAGCTGGAATTTCGTTGGTTGATTCAGTGGTAATGTCTCAATCCAAGATAGTAATATCTCAGTGTACTGGAACTATGGTTAGAAGTTACAAATGTAGCAATCACTTTAGGGTGCATTATGATAGTAAACTTCAGCATTTCAAAGCTGGAGTAATTGCTTCATATGATATTTCAGGTGGCAGCGTCAAAAGTTAGCAAGGATCCTCCTGTCGGTTTTGCGCTAATTCGGCCTCCTGGTCACCATGCTGTTCCAAAGGGGCCCATGGGCTTTTGTGTCTTTGGAAATATTGCTATTGCTGCTCGTTATGCTCAACGAATGCATGGATTGAAGCGTGTTTTTATCATAGATTTTGATGTTCATCATGGAAATGGAACCAATGACGCCTTCTATGAGGACCCAGATATTTTTTTCCTTTCAACTCACCAAGTAAGCTAAACATAACATTGAACAGATTGCTTTGAAAATCTTTTGACATTCTACTTCTGAAAAGAACTGCTAGTATAAAATGTAGTTGAATGAAGGGAAGAACCTTTTTTTAATCTAATAATTGAGCTAGATCTAGTGATCTGCAAAGATGATTATCCTTGACAGTATGTTCGTTTCAAGGTTGTTTGCCACTTAGTGATTACTTTCGTGGCACTTCTCGTCATGTTATTTGTTACACATGGAGCAGAAATAAAATACATTAACTATGATTATCTTGTCCAACGAGATTTCTGGTTTGGTAGATTCATGTCTCTTCATTTTATCATCACGTCTTCTTTCACTTCTTACATGAACAAGAAAACGATCTTCACTCCTGCTGGCATCCTCCTCTTTTAACCTCAACCAACCGTTGTGTAAATTGGCAAAAGAAATTTCGTGTCATTATTCACCTAGAAGTGTAAAACTACTATGGTTTGGAACTCTGCAATTGGACGAATTTAATAAGTGATGCGCTTATGATATCCTTGGATCAGTGTAGGCTGGTAGTTATCCAGGGACCGGCAAGATAGATCAAATTGGTTGTGGAAGTGGTGAAGGATCAACCCTGAATCTCCCTTTACCCGGAGGATCAGGTGATACAGCAATGCGAAAGGTGTTTGATGAAGTTATTGTACCATGTGCTCAAAGGTTCAAGCCAGATATAATCCTTGTTTCAGCTGGGTAATTTTCACTCCTATCATGCTTCTCCTATTCTGTTTCTGCTCTTGAGATGTTTTTGGCAGTCTAAAGGATGTAGTCTTTGTTTGGCATGTAAAAATATCAATGCCTAATGTAAACATTAGGATAGGACTCTGGTTCTTCTTATGCACGTTCGGTGATTATTTGATTAAGGTGTCATTGAGAATTTTCAGGTATGATGCCCATGTGTTGGATCCACTTGCCAGCCTGCAGTTCACAACAGGAACATATTACATGCTAGCCTCTAACATTAAACAACTTGCCAAAGATTTGTGTGGAGGACGTTGCGTGTTTTTCTTAGAAGGGGGGTATAATCTCACTTCTCTGTCAAATTCAGTTGCGGACTCGTTTCGTGCCTTCCTTGGGGAGCGGAGCCTGGCTGCAGAGCTAGATGATCCAGCCTACTTGCATGAAGAACCATTGAACAAGGTGAAGCAGGCTATTGAAAAGGTGAAGCACATACATTCCTTTTGAAAGCTTATTATGGTGGCAGTTCTCTAGAATTATCATACAGCTTTGTATAGGACACCAGGAACTTTCTGAATTTTGTATACGTCATTGTATAGAACACCATTTTTCCTGGTGTCATACCTTACGGACAAAAGCAGTTTGTACATTATTTTTATTTATTTTCTTTATTGTTAAGAACAACAAGATGAGGCAATAAAAGTTGGTATTCATCTTTTTTTTTTTACCTAGTACTCAAATTGTTTTTGTTTTTTATGGAGGATTCGTTTGATCCTTACTATTATAAACATGGCCACAAGTTTGAATAATAGTGCAACTTCAGCTATTTTTACCATCTCCATCCTTATTGATGGAACTGAATAATTGTTTCAAAGATACTTCACTGATTCCCTATCATTTTCAAGTTTCAACAAAACATTGGTTCATATTTGGCTCGACTTTTCTCCTGTTGTTTTCCATTTGTCTCTTTTAGCTTGTTTGTTTTATTAAACGGGATCTTTACACAAACATCCCGACACATTCATTATTTATTTTTCCTAGCCGGAATATATTAGTATTTATTTTTCCTAGCCGAAATATATGGATTATGTGCTGATTATACATAGATTATACTTATACATTTGCCGGCTATTTTTAGTTTAAGCCGATGGGTGAATAATTTGTCTTATTAAAATTGGATTCCCATTACTTTGTTTGTAGCATCCATGAGCCTCTTTTGATTCAACAATATTAACGAAGTTAACCAGTTTGGTGATTATGCTTATGCCCCAAGTATGTTTGCATTCTGCGTAAAATATACGTAACTGTTTTTAACTGATCCCTAGTTTTATCTCACTTTTACAAATGTTCTTCTCCAGTTCTCTGATTTCCTTAATTTTTCCATATTATTCGTTGCATCCTATTGTTTGCATGTGTTTGAGATTTTGTGAGACACGTGAATTAGGTTAAGAACAAGTGGGATGCATGCGAAAACATCACAGACGTTCTCTTAATTTAGTTTTGATATTGATGTAAAATAGTTAGTGCCGGATCTAGAATTTTCACCAAGCGGGTTCAACACGTGAAGAAGTAAATATACAAAAAAATTAATATTATAAATTAAAATATATTATTAAATTGTTTAGTTTCGAACTCATGACCTCTTAATAACTTTGAACCCTCTTCACAATTGGGCACAAGTGGGTTCAAAATTTATTTTACAAGAGAATATCTTCGGAGAAAGATAATATATATCTTTTACTATTGAAATATCTCAAACATTTTGTGATCAAAATTGTAGAAACCAGAGATACAAAGGAAGGATACACTTTGAATCGGGTGTTTGGAGCCACCGTACTCCGGAAAATCTAAGCAGTAGTCTCACATTTAAACTATTACAGCTAATGACACAATATCCTAATTTGAAATACGATATTCAAATTAAACATGACACAGTATTTTAATTTGGAGTATATAGTATTATATTTTGGAATACAGTAGATATACATAGTAAAATAAATTTATAAAATAGGTATACAAGGTAAAATAGTTGTTTTTATTGTATATAGTGTTACTTTGAATAGTGTTTTCAATAGGCATACCGAGTAGATTATCCTATTATATTTTACTAATATTAATACCCACATGATTTGCGGATAATATTATGATCCTGCTAAATTCTATAAATTAAAAAGAATAAATTATATGCTAAACTATTGACATAAACTTAAATATTGTAACCCCATATATAGTCGGTGATACAAAGAAATAAAAATCCAATATGATTCAAAATAAATACTCCTTCCCTTTTAATTTACATAAAATATTTTACATTTCTGTATTTGGAAATAATTTAACTTTACATTTTTAATTTTACCCATTTTACCTATAATGAGAAGTTCTTACATCCATGCATGACCCTACAAAACTTTTAGGACCATAAGTTTTAAAAGTCTTCTTTTTCGTTCTTAAACTCCATGTCAAGTCAAACTATCTCATCTATATTGAAACTGAGTGAAGTCATATTATATAGAGTAATAACTGATAAAATATATTTAGTAATATCTTAATTTACATTACAAAAATATATTAGTATATTATTATCTCAACATAATAACTTCTCACATCAACATGAACTTCTAACAACCTAAAATTACACAATGACAAATTAATATATTCATACATGATAATTTATTAACAACCAATATATTCTAACTTTTGGGAGTTACCAACTTATAAAACAGTTGGATCGTAATTTGCTCAATAATTATAATGTTACTTCAATTTTAACCACACAATTAAAGTCATTTTATTATTTACAATTTAAATGATACCTTTGGGATATAGTTAAGATCAATACATTATAATTAAATAAATATTAACATACTCTAAATATTTTTCTTCTGCCATGCACATGTATTAAAAGAAGACGAGTTATTACATGTAATTCTTAAATAAATGAATTGATTTTTATAATTCACTTTATTTTGTGTGAATAGCAATCTCATACAGTAGAATCATATTCCTTTATATGTTTACCCTATTCAAATCTATTTCATTCTAATTGACACACACACACACACATATATATATATATATATATATATTAATGTGACCATTCTCTTTCTGAGAATCATTTTAAAAGTATTCGACTCCAAACCACATACATCACACATCATGATTCTCAAAACTGAAATGCTATTAAGCACATATATAGATTTGTTTTTAAATTAATTAAAAGTATCAAGTTACACACTATCTTTATACCTTCCCCCTCCCCTACCACCCCTCCCCCCTTCTAAATTATTCCCTCTACTATGAAATTGTATATAATTATTTTATTTATATGGAAGTTTGACTTTTAATTAACTATAGCAAAATTTAAACTATATATAAATTTTTTAAAATTGTTTCACGAAATTATGTCAATTGTGTATATTTGTTTCACTTTTATCTATTATAACTGTTTTAAATATGTGTATTTTATTTATATAGTATGACTTAGCTCATTATTATTTTAAAAACTTTCTCTTCTCAAAGATCAAATAAGTCTTATCATTATGTATACATCTACTACTCAAGTTATTTAATTAAATATTGTTTCTTCTTTTTTTGATTCCTTGTTCATGTTATTACATTACCCATAACTTAGAGTTGTTCATATTATTTTCCAGTACTCCAATTAATAGATGAATTTTCTTTTTCTTTTTCTTGAAATAAAAATTATATTCACTATTTTGTATTGTACTGCTCAAATTAATATTTAAATTTATCAATAATATTTTTAAATATCATCTGTTTGTTATCTTTATTTTATATTTTAGCTTAATGGAGTACTACATACTCGTAGTATGTATTGATAATACTTCCATATTTATCTTTATAATGAGTTAAGATAGGGGTATCGTTTTAATCTTTCAATTCAATTTTTTTATGTGTTTAAAACCTTATTAATTAATATTGGATAGTTGGTTATATCATTATAAGACTATTGTCATTCTTCTCATTCAGATTCAAATTAATCTTATTTACTACCTTTACATTTACATTTTAAAAATTCTTTTAATTTTAAATTAAATTAAATGTTATTATAAATATTATCCTAAATTGTCAAATAACTTTTTAGTAGCGTGTCACTGCCCACTTAGCTTAGCCACAATGCAAACTAAATTTTTTACTATGTATAATAGATATATAAATATAGATATAGATCGATTTGAACATTGAGTTACCTGATTGGTGAAGAAAATGCTCTATCACCGCATCAAATTTTCCTTTATTAATCACCGTACAAATTGATGCTTCAATTTATATTTTCTCTCTTCTTTTATCATAACTAATATAATATAAATCTTAATTTCATATTTGTTATACTTAAATTTTGTTGAATTATCGTCTTACGGCACACGGAGAAGTGAACATTGTTGATCACCTAAGGTAGTTACAAAAGTCAAGTTTTGATCCAACAATTCGGTAATTATGATTATGGTTTTGAACCTAGAGTTTTTAGTATTATTTCTAGTAACAAACACGTTTTTGTTTTTCTGTTATTTTTGTTGTGGACTCAAATTTCAAAAAACTCGTTCTCATTATTTAGAACAATTCACCTCACTCATTGACCCTCTCGTTTGAATTGAAATATTTATGTGTTGATTAGTTTTCCTAATTAATTAATCAATCAATTCAAATTTAACTTCCTTTCCATTCAGATTCAAAAGAATCTTATTTACTATCTTTCTATTTAAATAAAAGAAATATTCTATCTTTCAATTTAAATTAAATATTATAACAAATATTGTCCTAAATTGTCAAGTGACTTTATAATAGCTTGTCACTTGGCTTAACCACAATGCAAATTTTCTTGGCTTAATAGAGTTGGTTGGTTTAAATGGTACAATACTTGGCAATATGATTATATGAATTGACTTTGGGCTCCTTTATGGATTTTGGGTCGTGTGGTGAATATGGATCCTTATTAGAGGCCTGAGTATGCTGTGTGAGAATTACTTCAGGCCCAAACAGTGCTGGGTATTTCTTTTGGGCCTGTTGTGGGCCTATTGTCATTATTTGTATAACATTTTGTATCTTACTCATTATTGGGTTGTAATAACTTTTGTATAACGATTGAGATATTAGTAAAATGAAAAATGGGTAGATTTTAATATTTGCATGCAAAATGGGTAGATAATATGCCTATAGGACTTGGTGATTTATTTGCTATATGTGTTATTCAATCAATATGTGCACTATAGAAATCATGTCATTAGGGGAAGCACGAACACACACACTGCCTGCTAGCAAACATGAATAAACAATGGTGCAATTATGTTTACTTCTATGTGCTATTAGAAAATCTGCCTATAGGCACCAATGTCACTTATTTTTCTTTCAATTCACATCGTTCATTAGAAATCATGCCTACAAGATTCCAATTATTCCACTTGGCCACCTAGAAACTATGCCTGTAGGATAAAGATATGAAAATAAAATCAGCTCTAAATATTAATATTAGAGATCCTGCCTATTGGGTATAATTACTAGCCATAATTTGTTAATGTTAAACCACTCAAATACTATTTTATGTACGCTACTGTTAGAGAGCGTGAATAATTCTCTAGGGCTTTTCCCAACAGCTTTCGCTATCTTTGACTGCGTAGATCACCTAGGCATGGCACCTATAGGTTTAATAACTTGAAACTTGCGATTTTGATAATCAACTTATAACAACTGTGTAATTCCGTCTAGAAGCAATATCTTGCATCTGAAACGGCCCGCATGCTTTAATTCAAAGTCACCTAGCAATCATGTCTATAGGGCCTAAGGTTCTTAATTCTGAAAACTCCTAACTTGAATGTTTGTTTGTGTGCATTTGATGTCTAAGTGTGGAGGTTAATGTGAGCTTCTAACTCCCTTTGCATGAAGTCTTATGTGTTTTGCCTGTCGCTTAGCTTTTCATTTTTGAGCAGCCTAGGTAAGGTCTAGAACCATCCAAATAGAGGTCCAAAACATCCTGAACCATAGGTATGGAATGGGTAGTGCACGGCTTAGAATTGAATTAGAACGATTTAGGTAAACAACTTTAACATAGTAATCGGGTAGCAGGAGATGATAGTTTGTGCTCACTCGCTAATATGAGTGATTCTCTACCCTAAGGGAGCTGCAAAGTATTATTTACGTTGCATAGAGTGATCCTTTAGGCTAAAACTTAGGACACCCTCCCCCCCCCTTCTTTCTTTCTTTCTAGAAGAATTGAAATGATTGTACCCCTACGTTCGCATTAAGATTTTTTGTAATTCTTTTATTATTTGATCGCTTAACCTAATTCACATAATTTTAAGTTCGGCCGGGACCCACAGTTATAGACCCCGAGGAGTGCCTAACCCCTCCTCTTTGAGGTAACTTGAGCCCTTACCCGATCTTTGGTGGCTTTGAGTAGTCAAACAGAGTTATTTGCGCAATAGGTGCCTTAACGCACCTTAAAATCGTTAGGTGACGACTCTCCTCTTTTAATACCCATTTAAAAGAGTTGTTACATGTTGAAACCCAATTTCGCGAGAAAAAAGGGCGCGCCATTTATTACTTGTTAGGGATTTTCTACCAAAATGATAGATTTTATGCTATATTTACTCTACCTATATTATTAATTGTTCACAAAGTCTACTTGATTAGTATTACTTTGTCATTGTTCAATTGTTTACCAAACTCTACCATATTTGCATGACTTTGTGTTATTTGCATTCGACCTATTTGTTAGATTGTTCAAATACTCTACTCAGTTGACATGATTTTGTACTTCTTCAATTCTTCACGAAACTCTACCAGATTGGCATGAGTTTGTGTTATCTGCAATTGACCTATCTCTTAAATTTTTCATCTAAGTCTACCATATTGACATAATTTTTGTGTTGTTTAACAAAGCGTTCTTCGAAATTGTAATTCCAATTTCGATCAAATCACCCCAAATCTGCTCCAAATGATCTCAAATTTGAAACAAAACCCCCAAAATATTAATACAAACAATCTCGGTCACTAATTTAGCCAATAACACCAAATCAAGAAGGCTCACTCTTCTTCAACACTTTCTAAGGACCATAATGAAGTTTTGAGATTTTTAAAATAGATCACTAAATCAATATTTGAACAAATATTTCAAGCACAAATTATCAATATTCGAACAATTTAACAATAATTAATGATTAACTTATAGTTTTCACCCTCAAACAATAATTTCAAGCTTCAAATATTGAAGAACTAGGTGAAGAAGAAGCCTATTGTTGCAACAAAGTCAGAAAGGCAACGATATTTAAAGACCAATCCCGTAGGAGGAAAACCAGTATAATTTTTTGGATGTTAAAAGAGGTTACCCAAATTTGAACAATTCAGTGGATTAGACTGATATGCCTTTTGATCATGATAATCCAACGGCAAATATACATAATCTCTATTTTATTCTTTCAACTTTGATCCCATGAAAGTATAACTTGCAAAGGCTCCAATTTGAATTGCAGATGTAGGTGGTGTCCTAACCAATGCACACACTTCAACTATCCCATCGGATACATGCCACCAGCGCACGTACAGAATAACTCTCCCCACCTAAGTTTTATGCGGATGAGAAGAAATTACCTAGCATTTTGTCTATCACCAAAATTTGCACCCACTTCATTGACCACAATGCCACACTATTCAGTGCTTTCACGTGCTGCTTTTTCATGTGTTGGCAATTCACTCTAACTAGAAATTTAAATCGAATCCTCATTCATAGACAACAAAAATTCCATTTCAAATCCATTATCAGAAAAATCCTTGTTCTCCCCTTCTACCTACACTTCTCTTGAAAAAAAGAAAGGAGAGAAAGGAAAACCTTCCACATACTTTTTTTTTGCAACAGTCTAATCTGAAAGCCACTGCTATTTGTTCAAGAGAATGGTGAATGAATAATCATTTTACTTAGGATCTCGACGCTGAACAATTGCACTGAATGTGAATGGGTCACCAGGTTCAAATATTGCTTCAAGATCTTCAAAACTTTGCTCAATTTGTAAATCTTTCAAAACTGTTAGACCATCCTGCAATTGGTTTGCAAAAGCATAAAGGCAAAGCAAGTCACATTCAAGAAACAAACTTTTGCCTCTCTTTAAAAAACTACACATTAAGGCAACATGTTGAAATCAAAGAGAGTGATACTTCAGACATAGTTTGACTCAGCAAAGAAAATGAACATGGTGAATGATGTATCTTGTTTGCCTTTCAGCTTAATTCCTGATGAATCCCAACCTCCCCTCTTCTACCCCAAGTCTTAATCCCATCCCCATGAAAATAAATAAATACCTACTACTATTTTCTGAACTTCAAATAGAGTCAACTTTGACCTCTATAACTCAGCTAGGAGCTACAACGAGGGCCATAACAAAGTTGTGTTTCTTCCAACACGTGCATATTAATGTTTATTTTACCTGGGTCTTCTCTTCCCCCACCCCCTCTTCTTGTTGCTGTTTCCCTTCTACCTCTTGTGTGTGTATGAAGGGGGTGAGGCGAGCATCAACCGCCTAAAATAGATCATTAAAAGGATTGTAAATTGTTCCTTGATTTCTTGTTAAGTCATTTTTAGATCAGTAAAAGGATTGTATTGATAATAAAAAACAGGAGGCGCCATGGAGGTGCAAGGACAAACTATACAGATAAGCAAAAAGGTCACATGCAAGAGAACAGACGGTGCAATAGAATCTACAGAGATCTATAGACTACAGCAATAAAATCTATGTCGAATAAAAAAAATCAATGAATTGTACAAGTTCTCCACTTTTAACCAAAAAATAAGCTGCTGAGGCATTGAAGCTTCAGTTGATGTATTCGGTTCTGACAAGTCGTCAAAATGGGTTCTCATTTCTCGTAACTCATGGTTTGCACAATTCACATTCTTTCAATATTAGACAAGTAAATGCTGATCGACCGAAAAGTTATTTGTGCATGAAGTTGATAAAAGAGGTAGGTTAAGCACATTAGTTTGTAGCTGCAACAAAAAGCATTACCTTTACTATCAAGGTATCCTTATTAGAAGACTCAATAACTATTAGCATATGAACATAGATATTTACTAGTGATTGAGTAATCACACTCTAATCATGATGGAACCCGTTAAAAATCACAAATACTTAACAAGAGCTTTCTAGATGTTCTAAGCTCAGAAAAGGTGAGATGGAACTAAATTAGCAAATGCCTTAAGAACTGACTCCAGTAGTAAATTTCTCATACAGTTCTGTAAATTCAAGAAATGAGAATCAAAAAATATTTTAAAATGTTTAGAAGTCTAAATGTACTTCTGGCCATTCCCTTGAAGAGCCTTTTGAATAATATTTTGAGGTGTGCTGTAAAAATCTTGAGAGGACTGCAATATTTAAATAAGTTTGACGTGGTCATTCAAATATTTGACATGTTATTTAGAAGCTAGAAACGGTAAAGAATCAGCTATGTTTAGAATTCAAAATTTGAAGCTAAGTAATAATTATATCTGTCAACTGGGGAGATAACTGATTATAACCACCATACATGTTTAAATGCACCCATAGCATTGCTAATTCTGTATCTATCCAAGTCTTTGAGATATAAAAGAACGGTGTGAATATGAAGAGACAAAATGACTGAGATGCATGTGGGGTGGGGTGGAGGGGGGGGGGGAGTTCTACCTTTTCTACATATTCGCTGATGGTAGAGTTGATTATTTTCTTGATAACTTGCTTGTAAACTTTTGAGTATCCAAGAATCTCCATAAGAATATCTCTAGGTATCTGTCAAGACATGGAAAATAAGTATAAATGTAGTACGTCTGGCCTGAGAAACATAATCGATTCATAAGACATGCCAGATACAGTAGTCTATACTCAGTATCTTTTTTTTTTCTCGGCAAAAAAATTTATAACTGAAAAAATGAATTGTAATATAAGACGTTTTTATTTTTTTTAAGACTGAGAAATCTGTCTGGGGCTGACCGTTAGGAGCGACTGCAGCCTTCGAAACTCGGAAAAATGGAGAGAAAATGGACAAGGAATTTCTGTTCAAACTCCTATCAGATCAAGTCCTGGGGTCATGCTTAATATATTTTTCCGTCTATGTTATTCATAAATGTAGAACAATAGGAAAACAGATAATGGACTAAGGAAACTTACATTGGGAGTTTTTCCTGACAGATTCCAAGTTGTTCAAACGAGATGCAGATGAGCAATGCAAAAAATCAGTTAGTAGGTCACCAGTTCTAAAAAACGTAGACATAAAAAGGTACTAACGGAAGCCAACTAAAAGTATCTTTAAGTAACCAAAATATCAGGGAAGAGAATCTACCACTGCTCGTACCTTGATGGCTTTTGAAATTAATGTAACTTAAATAGAAATTTATTCAATGCTTTACCTCCTTTTACTCTTCGAAACCCTGGAATAGGTTGAGCATCTTCAACCATTCTTGAAAACACCTTGTCAAAGATCGCTTGAGTTTTGGCGCCCGAGACATTAACACTTATCTGCAAAGATCCATAAGTGCAAGTGTTAAAAAGCTTAAGAACGTAGTAAGGATGATTTACACCTTCCCTTCATGGTTTCCCTTTATGGTGGCATTACTGAGGTAAAACAAATTCCTTATGAATAGTATCGTTTGCATTAACATAATTCTAATTAGAGGACACTTTCAAATTATTGATAAACTTTTACAAGCTCTCTCATCTGCACAGACTACTGTCTCTATCCATATCATGGATGAATAGATCGGTAATCAAATTAACAACTTTTCCATGAACTTATCTCATTCTTACCTTTAATTCATTAGAACCATTGCCACCGCTCGTGGTAACAGAAAAATCTTCAAATTCAGAAGTAGAAACTTCAGCATCTCCAATTCCTAATTAAGAAAGAAGGAGAAAAAGTTAGCCATGCCACCGTCAGAATCTTTGAAGGGAGTTGACTTGCATTTGCACCTAATGATACGGCATAACAGCGTCCAGTTCTTGCCCTGCAGAAAGAGAGAAGCATGGGTGAGCAAAGCAACCGAACAATATGATTACACCCTTATAAAGAGGGTATGTTTTCTTAGACTGTTAATTACTTGATTACTTGGTTCTTATCTGGCTGATATGGTCGTGGTGAAGTGAAAGCCCATCGAAACTAATTGGAGGTGTCTATAGTAAGCGCCGCTTTGCGTGACCAAGTCATAGTATAGGAGGGCATAGTGTAACTTGGAATAAAAGTTAGAATTCCATTCCGGGGAAGTTGCACTAAAATATAGCACAATCAATTTTTGAGAAAAATAAATTGTTTCTTGAACTGCTGCAGCTTCCCTTGTACCATTAACCATGCAATAACCATGGAAGTCACACGACATACTAAGAAACTATGAAACACATTTATCTTTACATCAGTGGAAGCATGCAAAAAGAAAAATATTACTAATCACTTAAATACCTTTCAGAAAGTCGTCTCAAACCACATCCGGTCCAAAGAGGAACACATTTTCTTCCAAACAATTTGCTTGGAAGCAAGAAACGAACATGATGCATTAGAGGCACAACCTGCACTATAAAACATATTTCTCAGTGATTGCAGAATAGACGGATATTGAGTAGGAAAACAGGCACAAAAAATACAGCATAGCTAAGAAGGAAAACATCAACAAATATAAGAAAAAGTAGGAAGCTGAAACACTTGGGTGCACAATGGGGTGGCAATTTAGCAAGATCAAGTATACTAAGCAATATTTGTCTCCGATCATTCTATCCATGTAAATATAACTTCTGCCTAACCAAATTTGCATAATTTAATGTAATGCATGTACCTTTCTTGGTTTAAGCAAAACACGTAAATAATGCATGTGTCTAATACCAATGAGAATGCATTTTATTAAACGATGAAGATAATATCCTAAACAACTTTCCTTGACAAAACCTTAATCGACTAGACTCAATCAAGAACCCCAGCTAACCAAGCAAGGGATTATGATGTGCCCAAAGATCAAACAGACAGACATGACCTTTGCTGAAACGCCATTGGTTGAAACGACAAAATGAAAAATGAGGAAACAAAAGGAAAAGAAGCATTCACATTTTATAATTTGATGCTAGAGACAGACAGACGGTGCGCCTATTTCTATAATATCACATCGAGGTGCCCAGTTCACTGCTGAATTTTGGAAGTCTTTTTCAGAAGCCATTGGGTTCACAAGTTGAGTTGAGTACAGCCTTTCATCCGCAAACTGGCGGACAGTCCGAACGGGTTATTCAGATCATGGAGGACATGCTTAGAGCCTGGACGATCAACTGTTCAGTGTTCGCTTATAATAATAGCTACCAGTCAAGTATATAGATGGCACCTCTTGAAGCTCTATATGATCGCAAGTGTCGTTCACCAGTTGGATTGTTTGGATCTAGTGAAGCACAGCTATTGGGTCGGGATTTGGTTCAACAATTTTTGGAGAAAGTAGCATTGATACGAGAACAGCTTTGGACAGCACATAGCAGACAAAAATCCGATGCAGATAAGGAAGTACATGATATCAAATTCATGAAGGGAGAAAAAGTCTTTTCGAGGGTTTCCCCTACGAAAAGAGTCATGAGATTTGGCTGGAAAGCTAAGCTAAGTCCTAGGTATATTGGTTCTTATGAGATTTTGGATCGAATAGGGTTGGTGGCGTATAGACTTGTTTTTCCTGCGAGACTGTCTGCGGTTCATCCAGTGTTCCACTTATCTATACTTAGACGATATATTCGTGATGATAACGATAAGATTCAGCCCTGGGATATGGAGCTTGATGGGAACTTAACTTATGGAGAAGGTCTAATAGATATTCTTGATAGGCAAGTGCGATAATTGAGATTGAAGAAGGTTGCTTAAGTGAAAGTGATGTACCGCAACCATGCAATAGAGGAAGCTACGTGGGAGTATGAATCACACATTCCGATCAAGTATCCGCAATTTTTTGAGATATCACGTATACTTTCTAAATCAGTCGAGGACGAACACTTATATAAGCGGGGGAGAGTGCAATAGCCCGAAATATTTTTATATACTAATTAATTGTGAGATTCAAGCATTAATTTTATTTATAGCTATTGGGTCAAATACTAAGCTAGTGAAAGGAAATTTATTATAATATAAAAGATAGTGTAGTATATTAAATAAGTGGCTAGTAGACCAATTGCACATTACAAATTAAGAATTTGAAGTAAGTGACTTTGGTTAATTTATAAGGATGTAAAGTGGGCCAGAACCACCATTTACCAGTTGGTCACGTGAGATGACCTAGGTGTAGGGGTTTTTAATTGGTGTCCTTAGTTCAGTAGGGAAAAGAATTCAAATATAGGGGTTTCGGAATAGTGACGACACAGCAGCTGTAGGAGAACAAGTAGGGGTGATTATTTTATTTTCTCAGTGGCTTGGATATTTGAAAAGTTTAAGGTGTATAGCTTTGACTTCCCAGTAGCTAAACGAAATAGGCATTGTCAATTAAATTGAAGTTTCAGAAGCCTAGCAAACAGGTATCTACCTAATCCTATTCTACGTGATGATTATATTGAATTAAAGTTTTGATTATTATTGATATCTTATAATAATTAGGCTAATGATTGGGGGCAAATGATTTGGCAATGATGAATGAATTAGGTGAATTATACATAAAATAGTGGATTTTGAAAGCTGCTATGGAAAATTATTTTACTGCTGCAGTTTCGGTTTCTAACACTTTTTAATTAGGAGACATAATGATTAACTAATAATTAAGTAATAATGAGAGGGCTATATGATTATAGTAATGATTAGTGAATGTAGGGGTTACTTCCCAGTCATGATGGGGTTACACCAAGGATCAGCTCTTAGCCCGTTCTTATTTGCCTTGGTGATGAATGTATTGACACGGCATATTCAGAGGGAGTTGCACTGTTGCAGTGGTGCATATTATTTGCAGATGACGTAGTACTGATTGACGAGACACGGGGCGGAGTTAATACTAGGCTGGAGGTTCGGAGACAGACTATGGAATATAAAGGGTTCAAGTTGGGCAGGACTAAAACTAAGTACATGGAGTGTAAGTTCACTAGGGTAACTCACGAGGATGGAGGGGAGGGAGGGCTTGATTCTCAAGTCATCCTCAAGTAGGAAAGTTTCAATTACCTTGGGTCTGCAACCCAAGGGGGCATGGAGAGGTATTCAAAGTGACGGGTCGAGGATCTTATTGGGTTATATTTACGTATAACTCACTCCTTACTAGCATGTCCTTGCACATATTGTTGCTAAGGACAAGGCTAGTGGGTGACTAGTTCGTTGAGTAGATTCTGTCGCTGAGGCGAGCCGCCACATTGTTCGTGGAAGTCGTTATTTCAACTCTACCTATTTTATGTCTTTTATTTCTTTCGGGGTTTGGATTAGAGTGAAATTTGGATTAAAGATTCATTATCTGATTGATGCTTGAAACTTATGATTTAACCACAGATTTGTTTGGATAATTTATCCACACTTAATAGATTTATTCAAGTGTTTGGTTCGCACTTATTTACTCGCAGTGTCTATATAAATTTGTTAATATGAGACTTTGGTTCGCCTGGCGGGTGGTGTTAGTTGGGTGTCAGTGACATCTAGGGGGTACTTTGGGACGTGACACTAGTTGTCAAAATAATATCTCACTAGGAAACTCAATAAGTACAAGATACTCAGTGAGAATATAGAGAGATAACTAATATTTGCAATTAAGGGGAAACCAAAAAAAAATTGTATTATTGCTTCTCCTTTGGCAGCCAGACTTTGATGGGAAGTTCACACAGGTTGCAATGAACTTAATGACAGCATATTTCGAGGTATATGACATATAACAGTTCTTTATTTCAGATTTCAGTACAATTCAAATTGATCTAGATACTTGAAACAATTTGTAACTCCTAAGGAAATTCTTTTTAAAAGAAGAAAGAAAAGAAAAGAAAGCTGTAAAGAAAATAATTTTATCTGGTTGCAATTCTGAATGTGAAAAGGTTGAAACATTTGTGAGCTAGCAGCTCAGCAATCAGTAGTAAGTTTGATTGTGCTCTTCAATTTTCCATCTTTAATGACAATTTAGCCTAATTCCGCATGGATACAAGTATGAAAGGTTACAAGACAGTCATTTATCAGTTCAGACTATCATCGAGAGTAAGGCCATTACTTCTGCTGCTAGCAAAGTAGGTTGGAAAAATGACAGACTTTGTAGTACACGTGTGCATACATTTTTCTTTACAATTGGAAGAATAAGTACCCATTTTGAAGTTAACAATTACACTCTAAGCCTCTATTGTTCTCACTTATCTGCTTCCCACACGTGCACATAATTAAGTATAGAATTGCTAAGCAGAACAGACTAAATATAGAAGTCCAGGGTCCTTGCTCCACAAGCCATATACAGTGGCAAGGTTGGCGATCGATCAAGAATGTAACAGCTTATATAAATTTAGTTTAACTCTTTTGATTGGTGTCAAATAAGCGATACAAAAAGTTGTCTGGCATGAGCTTAGTCCAGGACGGCTTTAAGAGAAGATGCTATACAGTGAATAATTCCTTGGAACCCCAAAGCTAGCTTCATAATGCATATTATAAGTAGAACTATTTTACCTGATTATGACCCATTGCGGGAGCAACAGCACAGATCACTTTTGCACTAACTCCAACATGATCAGAAGGCAAGCCAGCATGCCCATCTGTTTAAGAGAAAGAGCAGTCCATTTTGAAAAAAAATAAAAAAATAAAACAACTATGCGACAACAAGATGACTTTCCACAATAGGAGTGTTTCAACAGAAATTGTGAATTTTATCAATGAGACAAGTAGGAACTTCAAGCCCTTCTTCAACCAATACATGGATCGGTAGGAAATACCATTCTGGCACAATATGAGGCGGGGTGGACATCGGATTAGCAGGTATATAATTGTCGGGATGCCCCAAAACATTAGGAGCATAAAAAATCCAAATGGAAAAAAAGATAGCAAAAGCTACCCAACCTACTAGATCCTTTACATAAAAATAAGGGTAAGAAGCAATTTTATCCATCTCTGAATGTACACCCAATGGATTATTGGATCCATATTGATGCAATGCGGCCAGATGAAGAAGACTGGCGCCTACTAAAATAAAGGGGAGTAAATGATGAAGACTAAAAAAACGATTTAAGGTGGCATTGTCCACGGAGAACCCACCCCAAAGCCAAGTCACTATGGTATCTCCTACTACAGGTATGGCGCTAGCAGAAACTCGTAGTAGAGTCCAAATGCATTTCCAATGCAATTAAACTTTGGAGCGTAATTAACTGAAGGTAGTCTGGAGTTTGACACATTTAGACATCCCCGTCTGTCTTTGTTCTAGTCATTACTTTTTCTTAATTTTTAATTAAGAAGCTTAGCATTCACATTTTTTCCGACTTATCCAATTCAAAAACCCATTTTTCTAATTAAATTAATGAACAAACCTGTAAAATTCCATGTTAACACAGGGCCCTCTTATCTCTTCCTTCTCCGAGCTCTGGTTATGGAAGAAGGTAACAACTATTGTCATATAGCATAACTCACACTAGGCCATAAATGCTTCTCTAGATGTCACTCAGCATCTCATACAATGATGAACCGTTTATCACGCCTCCAAAATCCCATCAATAAAGTGTAAAATGAAAACAATAAGGCAACTATTTCACAAGAAGTTGACCCAAAAATCCAACAGCATAAACCAATCCAGGAAACTACTCATGACATCAAGTCTCACGGGAGCAATCCCTCAATTTATTAAATTCTATTCTTAACCAAACCCAAAACACCATTGAGAGTTCAGCACAACACATTATAGTATACAGATGAAGATATTAAATTATGAAAAGAGGGTAAAGAATACCTCCTCCAAAGCTTCGCGAACAAACAGCGGGGAGCTCCATTCACCGCCAAAAGAAACAATTTACACAGAGCTTTTCTTTTCTAATACTAAGATAAGATAGATTTTTTCTTCTTTCTTTTTTCTTTAATATATTAAGAAGAAAACTCGTTTGGTACCCGCCCAACCAAGGGCATTCTTGGAATTTTGATGTGTAAGTGCTTACGTGTCTGTCTCTAATTGAACTTAGTTATACAGAAATTGGTAATACATGAATTCTAATGCATAAATTACTTTTTATTGATTTATTATATTAAAAATTGAATATTGTTATAAATATATATTATGGATGTTCATAAGCTTCCTGAAGAAGTTTATCATTTCGGTACTCAGTTATGGATAAATATTACCTCCGGTAAAAGATTATCTATGTCTGGTAGTGTAGCAGCTTACACAGCAGCTTGCAGTAGCTTACACAACAGCTTGCAAGCAGCTTACACAACAGCTTGCAATAGCAGCTTACACAACAGCTTCCTTCTTCTATAAATAGAGGAGATTTCAGTTTATTATGTAAATCAGTTTGAAAGTTGAATAAGACATCAATCTCTCTCTATATACTTGTCTTTGGTTTATTTCTTTACAGTTGTAATTTTATAACACGTTATCAGCACGAGACTCTGTCATATCGAGCAAATCTTTGAAAGTATATATCCAAGGTATGAACTTTCGTGTTCTAAATATATGTTTATCATGTATGTTAATCACGTCTTTCTAGCCAACTAATGATGTAGATGCCATTTTACTTGGATGAGATCTCGTGAAATTATAAAGAGAAAAAAAATGATTTTACTTAAGCTATTATATGATGGCGAGACTACCCCAGCAGTTTCTGTGGAAAACGATTGGGGACTATGTATGCTTATACAGTCGCTATTTTGGTACTTATTTTCCTTTTGATTATCTTAATAAAGGATTACAAAATGGGTAACATTATTAGATTCACTTAAACTCCAGCAGAGTTCGAAAGAAATACACAACCACCGGAAGTGGTTATGTTTTTCGTATATCTTATTGTAACTAAGCTTTGTTAGCCGCCAGAAGTGGTATATGCCTATGACCACTAGAAGTGATAATTTAGGCTTTTTATGGTTACAATTGAAGATAAGTTAGAGAAATTTTTTCTATATTACTTGCATGCCTCTATTTGCTCTTGAAGTAGCATTATCTTAAAAGAGGTTCTAAGCCATCACACAATTTGGTGTGATTGATGCACGTTCATATAATTATGTTCTATTCCCTGAAGGATGAGAAATTTTGATAAATATTAACCCATTCCCTGAAGTGAATGTGATAATATTAATAAAGCTCGTAAATATGAACGCGCTCTTGATGTAAATATATTACAATTCACCTCCAGAAGAGGTAATATGATTGAGAGAATATATACTTAATATTTCGTATTTTAAATTTTCTCCTAAAGAAGTAACACAATTGAAATTTCCTCCTGAAGTAGGAAAATATTATGAAAGTGTGTCTTTCCGTGCTTAAACAAAATAATGAGCTATTCAAAGTTATTTTTTAAGCACATTTTCATTCCCTGGAGTGAATGAAGAAATACCTCTACTCACCTCCTGAAGAGCTAGAATAACAGAGGATATAAATATTATTTTGTGGCATAAAAATCATTGCCGCACGTACCTGTTGTACGTAAAACATCTTGGAAATTTTATAAAGTATCATTCTAAGGCAAATGCAATCTTGTAGAATGCTTTCTACTGCACCACATTAATATATTATGGTTAGTTATTGAGTTCCCTGAACGAAATAACAACTCATATATCTTTCCTTGAAGGATGTAATGACTATGTGGTTGCCACTTAGATATAAAAAATTTAGATGTTAATGACGTTTCTCCCTGAAGGAGATATTCATCACAAAGTTGATGGTAAAATTACTGAAATTCTTAATTTCTTACATTTACAATTTAGAATTGTCTTTATATTATTTATTTGATTACGATTTTCTCTCATGATACCAGAAGTGTCTTAGCAATATTCTATAGTACAAAATGTATCAATAACTCTTGAAGAGCTAACTGCTTGTCTAGAAGACACATGACACCAGTAGTGTCTGATAAATATTAGATTGTGGATAATAAACGAAGGCTCTCGAAGAGCTTATATATAAATATGTCATTCACATTATATGATTATGGTCAAACATATGTTGTAGTAAACCTGAAGTTTACTAATACAAATGGCTATCATATTGAGACTACAAATGACTGGAGGATTGAAGATCTTCATGTTTCCACAATCATAGAGGGTAAAATAATATATATGTGAGAAGTTATCTACCTTATTCTTCAATTTGTAATACATCGTGTATCACGGTAAACCAGAAGTTTACTAATGCAAAAGCAGTCACATTAAACCAGAAGTTTTACTGAGGCAAAAATAGCTACAATAAATCAAGAATTTGCTTATACAAAAGTAGCCACAGTAAATCAGAAGTTTACTAATCCAAAAGTGTAAGACATAGTAAACCAGAAGTTTACTAAGAGATAACACATGCAATGATAAACTTGAAGTTTTCATTTGCCATTTTGAATGAGCTATTTGATAATTCAAATAAGCATATATTGAAGAACTAGAATATTCTTCAAGAATTCTCTTATATTGTTTTGTTCTCATAATAAATTGATTATACCAACTAAAGTTGGGACTAAGATCCTAATCTGAAATATATAAAAGGTGAATATAGGCCCATTCACCTATCATGTGAACCACTTATAGATGCATATATGAGATGGTTACATGTGCGATTATTGTCAACCTGCAGTTTGGCATTTGAAATTGATTTTATCAATTAAGAGCATAAATTTCAGATTATGAAATCAAGATAGTTCATCTTGATGATGCTGGTTTATATCCAAGCTAGTTTAGCATTGAATACCTCCTATTAATGGATAAATTATCGCTTATGAGAACAAAGCCTCATGTGTTGGTATAAGATTTTCTAAATTGCATACAGCAACACTTGTATGCATCAGACCAACAAAATATGATAAGTCCTCCCTCACAATTAGTTTAAGATCAGAAACCAAATATTTTTACTATCTTTTGTTGTGTGGTATATGATTAATTTTTCTACCACAATGCACAAAGATATGTTTCCCAAAGAATATTGGTGATATATGTTAGTTTTTCTAACATTTGGGGGATGGAATAAACAGCTGAAAAATATGTTATATGAATTGAATTATCATTAGTATGATCCTCACTCAGAAGATAATTCAAGTCAAATGCCAGAAACATTTGTTGATCCAAAATTAAATATCATATTTCAGTTGTGAATGCTCCTATTAAAATTAAAGTCCCTGAAGGATGTGGTTTACTTTACGCATGAAGCATGGTAGACCAATCGGTTCCAAAGGTAACAATCCTTGAAAAGGATAGGAGTAAATGATCAAAATGATCATAATAAAGAGGAAATGAGCTCTAGAAGAGCCCACGACATAACATTTCATGAAACTCCAGAAGAAGTTCAGGTACCTGAAATAAGGAAAGTGATGAGATCTCAACAAGTTATGTCACTTCGGAACCGATACAAAATGA
The DNA here is from genome assembly GCA_005239495.1 of Nicotiana undulata. Taxonomy (NCBI): domain Eukaryota; kingdom Viridiplantae; phylum Streptophyta; class Magnoliopsida; order Solanales; family Solanaceae; genus Nicotiana; species Nicotiana undulata. The sequence continues at coordinate 44,775 of ML256697.1, forward strand.
TCGTCAACGATATCTTTGATACAATATATTTCACAATATTGTAAAAGATTGTGAGGATCGGACATGCAGTCCAGATACCTAAAGATGTCAAGCCATTTAAATGCAAGTCATGATCTATATGACTCATTTGATTAAATCTATATGAAAATTCCTATAGGATTTAAAATGCCCGAAGCATATAGTTCAAAGTCTCGAGAAATGTACTCGATCATATTACAAAGGTCTTTGTACGGTTTAAAGCAATCTGAGCGCATGTGGTATAATCGCCTCAATGAATATTTGCTGAAAGAAGGTTACGTAAGTGATGTTATTTGTCCATGTATTTTATAATGAAGATGTCATCAGAATTTGTTATCCTTGTTGTTTATGTTGATGACATAAATCTTGTTGGAACTCCAGAAGAGCTCCAAAAGGCAATTGAATATCTTAAGAAAGAATTTGTGATGAAAGATCTTGGAAAGACAACACTTTGTCTTGGTCTGCAAATTGGATATTTAGCAGACGGAATCTTTATCCATCAATCTGCTTATACAAAAAGGGTCTTAAAATGCTTTTACATGGACAAAGCGCACCCATTGAGTACAACAATGGTTGTTCGATCACTTGAAGTGAATAAGGATCTGTTCTGACCTCCAGAAGAGGATGAGGAATCCCTTGGTTGCGAAATACCTTATCTTAGTGCAATTGGTGCACTTATGTATCTTGCTAATGCTACAAGGCCTGACATAGCATTTCTTGTTAATTTACTAGCAAGATATAGCTCTTCTCCTATACAGAGACTTGGGTATTGAAACAACATCTTTATCAGGGGAAGTAAAGTATGCACTGTACTCTTTTTTCCTTACTGAGGTTTTTTTTTCCATTGGGATTTTTCCTGGTAAGGTTTTTAATGAGGTAGCTTGCAATGTATATTATTAGTGCACTCTTTTTCCTTGACTAGGATTTTTTTTTCCACGGGATTTTTCCTAGTACGGTTTTAACGAGGCACGTAATAATGAACATCCAAGGGGGAGTATTACGAAAATATTATTATGGATGTCCATTTATTACTATGCTGTAGATAAGCTTCCTGAAGAAGATTATCGATTTAGTACTCCATTGAAGTTTATCTACAAGCAGTTGATGTAGGCAGGTTGCAAGCAACTCAATAAAATGACTTGCAACAGCTTCTTGGTTTGATTAGATTAATTTAAATCGACCGAAAATAGTGGTGGATAATATTCTCTACAAATTCAACTTTTGAGAAGATGGTATACAAGTTTGGAATACGGAGACTCAAATATTTGAAACAAGATTTTCATCAGGGGGAGTAAAATACGCAGTGCACTCTTTTTCCCTTACTAAGGTTTTTTCCCACGGGGTTTTCCTTATAAAGTTTTTAATGAGACACCTAGCAATGCATATTACTAAATATGTGTACTCTTTTTCCTTCACTAGGATTTTTTCCCACGGGGTTTTTCCTAGTAAGGTTTTAATGAGACACATTATCTTTTAATGAACATCCAAGGGGGAGTGTTATAAATGTATATTATGGATGTTCATAAGCTTCCTGAAGAAGCTTATCATTTCGGTACTCAGTTATGGATAAATATTGCCTCCGGTAAAAGATTATCTATGTCTGGTACAGTAGCAGCTTACAAACAGCTTACACAGCAGCTTGCAGTAGCTTACACAACAACTTGCAGTAGCTTGCACAGCAGCTTGCAATAGCTTACACCACAACTTTCCGTAACAGCTTACAAGCAGCTTACACAGCAGCTTACACAACAACTTCCTTCGTCTATAAATAGAGGAGATTTCGGTTCATTATGTACATCAGTTTGAAAGTTGAATAAGACATCAATCTCTCTCTCTATACTTGTCTTTGGTTTATTTCTTTACAGTTGTTATTTTATAACAAATATATGGGTATATAACTTAATTTTGTGTTTGGTTTTAGAACTGTATAAAATAATTATACCCTTGAAGTTTTGTAGGACTTTTCAATTTCATTTAATAACTGGAAGATCAAAGTTTCAAGCCTTTTTATTACTTTTTCATATTTCGTGTCCATTTGCTTAATATAAAAAAACACAGTTTCTTGTCCTTTTCCATGGAAGATCCTATTTGCACCTCCATATATAAAACGAGTAATTAATATATGAAGCTTTTTGAACTGAATTAACATTTGACATCACCAAATTGCTTATACTGGTTTTTGAGCTAATATATTAGAATCGTGTGCATCTCTCGCAGTTTGAATTGTACACATACAAATCTATTCTTGATACTTTCAGTTTGAAAAGAGCAGTTTCTTGTTTTTTATGAAGTAAGGGTGATTCATTAATAGGCATCAAGAAGATGCAAAAGGTACAAAAAGGTAGATAACTAGCTTCAGTACAAAAATCTATGCTAAGAACAGGGAGGTAATGAAATCCACAAGGTGATATGCACTAGTCACAGGGGAAAGATGAATCCAGCTAAATAGATTAACTAAGCAAATAGTCTTGAGGGAGTAGGTTGGAGTTGAGATGCCATCAAAACACCTATGATTTCTTTCTGTCCAGATACACCAAAAAATTACTGTTGGAACCGTTCTCCAAATCCTCTTGATGGCTTTGTCAACTCTCCAAAAATACCAACTTTCATATGCTTGCTTTATTGTATGTGGCATAACCCATATCAGACCAAAAATAGAGAAGAAGAGACTCCATATTTCACTTGCAACTGCAATGGAGGAAAAGATGATTGACATTTGATGAATTTTGTTGACAGATGTAACATCTATTAACAAGTGTAATGTTCTTCTTGCTTAGGTTGTCTTGAGTGAGACATATCCCTTTATAGCTATCCAGGTGAAGCAATTCACCTTGGTAGGTGCCTTAGTTATCCGGACATGTTTCGAAGGCCAGTTATCTATCATACCATTCTGGGAACAAAGGTGTTTGTAACCATCTTGGATTGTGTATCCCCCCCCCTCCCAGAGTGTTCCCATCTGAGTTTGTCCGGCTGTTGATCATCACTTATGTGACCTTCTAAAGAGTTGAACATAGTTAGTATCAATGATCATCTTGCCCATATCTCCACAGCCACTTCAATAACATTGCTTTGCTATGCAAATATAAATCTCTAACACCCAAGCCTCCTTGATATCTTGGCCAAATTATTTTAGACCATTTTACGAGTGGGAACTTATGTGTGTTGTTGCATCCCTCCTATAAGAATTTTCTCCTAAGTTTATCCATCTATTTTAGGATTGAGCTTGGTATCGGGAACAATGACATGTGGTAGGTGGGGAGACTATTAATCTGCCGCCCATGGAGAGGTATTGCACCTGCCATGTTGCAACCTTTCATTAGATTTGCACTTGGCCCCCAATTGTAGTCCTAGATATGTGGTAGGTAAGGTACCTATGTTGCAACATAGAATGTCTGCCAACTCCTCGATGTTAGGAACATTATTCACGGGGTAGATAATGCTTTTTATCATGTTAATGTGCAGTCTAGAGAGTGCCTCGAATATCATCAGCATTAAGTTAAGGTTCCAAACTTGTGATCTATCGTTGGCACAGAAGATAAGAGTATCATGTGCAAATAGCAGGCGAGATATTATGATTGCGCTACAAGGGTTCCTTCTCACCTGAAAACATTGTATCCACTATAGTTGTTTAGCCCTCTCCAACATTTTGGTTAGTCCTTCCATAGCCAAAATAAAGAGAAAATGGGAGATGGGGTCTCCTTGCCTTAGGCCTTTTTTAGGAGAGAAAAAACGAATAGGCCTCCTATTTACCAAGATAGAATATTTAACCGTTGAAATGCAAAAATTCATCTATCTTATCCATTTTCCCCCAAATCCCGCTTGCCTTAGTATGTTCATGAGGTAAGGCCAGCTTAACTGATCAAAAGCCTTTTCAATGTCCAACTTACATAGAACACCAGGTTCCCCACTTTTCATTCTCCAGTCTAGCACTTCATTAGCAACTAAGGAGGCATCAGTGATCTGTCTGTTCTTGATGAAGGCATTTTGTTCCCTATCAACCAGGTTTTTAAGCCTTTCTGCTAGGACTTTTGAGATCAATTTGTATACACTGCCTATTAAACTAATAGGCATGTAGTCCCTAAGCTCCATGACACCCTTTGTTTTTGGAATTAAAGCAATAAATGTGGCATTGCAAGACCTAACCATGTGACAATTATGGTGGAAATGGTTAAGTGCAACCATGATGTCTGTTTTAATGATATCCCATACTTTTTGGAAGAAAGCCATGGTAAACCCATGTGGACCAGGAGCTTTGTTAGGAGCACATGATTTCAATGCTTCAAGAACCTCAGATTTTACAAAGGATGATTCCAACCCATCCTTTTCCTCCATGATTAGTGTAGAAATGCCTTCAAAGTCAACATTAGGTCTCCAAGGTTCACTTTCATTGTACAGATTCTGGTAAAATTCCAAAATTTCCTTCCTGATCAATGCTTTGTCTTCATTGGGTTTCATCCCCTATCTTCAACCTGTCAATAATGTTGCTTCTTCTGTTGTAGTTGGCCATTATTTGAAAGTACTTGGTGTTTTTGTCCCCTTCTTTGAGCCACAAGCACCTTGATTTTTGCCTCCAAGAGGTTTCTTCAGTTGTTGCAATCTGCTTCAGCTCCACCTTCAGGTTGAAGGCTTTCAATTTTTCTTTTGGGGTTTGGATTCTTATCTCTGAAATTTGGTCCAGAATTCTTAGTTCATCAAGTGACTTGTTTCTCCTAGCTTCAATCTTACCAAAGTTTCCTTATTCCAGTTGCTAATGTCTTTTTTAAGACTCTTTAGCTTCTGAATAAGGATGAAATATGTCCTATCTCACGTACACAAACTCGAACTCTCCGCCACAACAGTCACCTGGGCCGGTAACGACTAGTTCTTACTAGCTCCGGTGACCACCATGGACACCACCAGAAGCCCCTCAAGCTCCTCCCAGGTCCCCAAATCCCCCGACCCACCAGATTTATCACCTAACAATCAAATCCCAAACATCCAAAATTCTCATATCCCTAATATCCAAAACTTTCCACCGCTTCAGAGAAAACTCATGGAGGTAGGTGACAATTCAAATCAAATTCAAAGTAAATCCTATGCAAATGTGTTAGGGTTTAAGATTGGAAACAAAACAAAATTGAAGGTGAGACTACCCCCCAGAAAGCATGAACTGATAGATGGGAAAGCAGTGGTAGTCTTCACCAACAAAGAGCACGACCTGTTAGCAGAAACTTGTCGATGGACCATTGTCGTTCATCAATACCAGACCTTCAATCGACATAATTCGAGCTGAATTTGCTAGAACTATTTCTACTAAAGGTGAGGTTAAAATTGGAGCCAAGGAAAGATTCCATGTCTTCATTAATGTGGAAAATGAAGATGATTTCAACAATATATATGCTAGGGAGTTCATTCCTCTATCTGGAGGGATCAATATGAAAATTATCAAATGGATGACGAATATTAATCCAGGATCCGAATCATCCTTAGCCCTAGTTTGGATTAACCTCCCAGACTTACCATGATACTTTTATGAATGTGATGCTCTGTGTCAGATTGTTAGCCCAATAGGTATTCCATTGGTGATGGACAAGGCTACAACCACGAAATCTAGGCCCACAACTGCCAAGCTTAGAGTTCAAACTGATCTCTCCAAACCTATACTTCATATGGTAAGAGTGGAGGTTAGAAATCAATTAGGCAAAGTGGAAACGTTTGACCAAAAGATCGAGGATGAATCTATGCCCACCTACTGCTCTCACTGCAAAGTCCAGGGGCATTCGTTAGAAAAGTGCAGGGCTGTTCAACATGGGAAGCTACAAGAATAAGGGCAAACTGGACTGGCCGAGAAGGAAGATAATATGGCACATATGTCTCAACAAAATAAGAATAAATAGACCATGAGAAACAACCAAGATCAAAGAAGGCATGTAGAACAGATGGAACCTAAAAACATTGAACCTCATGAGGGAGGATTGAACAGCCAGACCACTCAAAGTGGCAAATGGCAAAATATAGAAAGGAAAAGAGTCAAAGGGATGAACAATAATGGGGCATCGATATTCCAACAACAAAATAAGAGCAACAACAATGAGAAGGGCCTAGAGCAAAGAGCAAACCAGGGAAACAACAGAACAGAGGTCAATGACTCTTTCAATCTCCTACAGGAAGGCATAGAGGATGGGCTAATGGATATTACAATATGTAAGAATGTGATTTCAGAAGAACAAGAATCTACACAGGATTGCCAAAGTATACATCAACAAGAAAGAACCACAAGGTGGGACAAAGCGCAGAAAGACAAAGAAAAGGAAAAAAGCAAAAAACATCAAACTGGGCTTAACCTAAGAAGTGCTAGAACAAGAAATGCTCCCAACAACAACAAAGTCGATACAGAACTACAAGGATAAATGACCAGTTTAGTCATCAAAGATCCAAAGGAGTGCAAGGATTTGCAAAGCAAGAGAAAAAAATTTACAAGGACAATAAGCATTCCAGAGGGCATCACTCTACAAGGGGAAACTAAAGATAGTACTGGAACAATCAGCAAAAATGGTACTAAAGGAAAGAACACATGGACCCCTATTAACTTCCTCAAGACAGGACATGAGATGTCTGGAGCTAATGAAGTGGAAGATGTAGAGGGTGAGGAGAAGCACAAACACAAAACACAAGAATATACATACAGCAGTAACCATGAACCACCTGACCTTGATCCTGCCATGGAGGGAGAAAGAGATGAACATGAAGAAGTTTTCCATGACCTAGATGATATGGAGACAGACTCGACATCAATCAACAAAGAAGAAGATAGAAAGACTCAATCTGATGATGAACTCAATAGAGCCAATATCAGCTCAGTTGACCAGGAATTGGAACATGCTGAGGGTACACCAGTCCAACAAAACATCATCTTCTACAATAATTTATCACCCAGGAGCTTCAAAAACCAGGGTGTAGACTTCATACAGGAATTCCAGACCACAGAAGAAATCAAGATACAACAAAAAGAACCTACCTCTAAAAGTTTCAAATGATAGACACACTATCATGGAACATAAGGGGAATAGGATCTGCAGGGGATCTCTGGAGAGACTCCAAAATATCAAACAACAATTTCAAATTCCTTTGATATGTTTACAGAAACCTCTTGTAGACAGTGGAAAAATGGATAGATACAGAAGAAAACTAGACATGAATCATGGGTTTTTCAACTGCTCAAACAAAATCTGGATATCTAGACTACTGAAGTGGATGTTAATATAATTCAAGATAAGGACCAGCATGTCCTGATTAGTGCAAAACATCTCAATCACCCTACTATCTACCTAATAGTTGTCTATGCTAAATGTAATGAGGAAAGCAGAAGGGAATTATGGCAGCACCTAATAAACACATCCAACAGCATTCAAGGAGCTTGGGGTGTCATTGGAGACTTCAATGTTATCACATCCAGTGAAGAAAAAAGGGGGGGGGGGGGGGGGGGGGGGGGGGTAGAAGCTACAGAATGGAGGAAAGCATAGAATTCATAGAATGTCTTAATGAGTGTGGTCTCCGGGATGCAGGCTTCACAGGGTCAATATATACATGGTGTGATAACAGAGATCCTCCCACAACTATATGGAAGAGACTGGATAGACTGGTCTACAATAGCACATGGTTTGATACTATATCCAATACCTCAGTTACTCACCTCTCAAGAGCCTTTTCTGACCATGCCCCTCTACTTGTCAAAATGAGTAATGAGATTACTAACCATATCAAATATTTCAAGTTCCTTAATTTTTGGACTGAACACCAAGACTACACCAAGATAGTGAAGGATGTATGAGAAGAAGTTGTGTATGGGAACCCTATGTATACATGATGAGTGGTGATTTTACCACTCATTTTAGCCTTTTCTCATTAGATTTTGTATTGTTAAATGATAACTTGAGGTCGTTTTTAGTGTGTAATTGCTCTATTTGCAGGAAAATGATGCCATGAAGTGGTTAAGGTCAAATTGGAGTGAAATTGAGCAAAAAGAGAGTAAAGAAGAGAAAAGAGGGGAGCAATGGCCGAATGCGATCGCATATGCAACATGCGAATCGCATTTCGAGCCCAGAAGATCGCATACCGCAACAGAAAGATGAGTCGAGTTTAATGAGTGAAATGCAGTCGAATATGCGATCGCATATCGCAAATGCGGTTCGCATTTGAGCCGCATCACCATCTGATGCCTGAAGCTACATTGTAAATGCGACGCACGAATGCGATCGCATATCACTAATGCAGACCGCATATATCAAATGCGACGACCCTTTGGGACCTAGGGTTTTGATGTGAGACGGAAAGAGTGAAGATGCGAATCGCATCCCTGATATGCGACAGGGATGCGATCGCATATCAGCCCGACAGGGGTGTTTTTGTCCACTTTTCACTCGAATTTTTGGCCCTCTATAAAAAGCATACCTTGGCAACATCTTAGGGATAGAGGAGGAACTCAATTTTTATCCATTAGAGATCGATTTTTGGGCATTTCTTCAGCCTTGTAAATATATTTTATAGATTCTACCTAGGGATAGGATTGAACTACTTGTAGCCAAACTCGGAAGTGCTTAATCTCCTAATTGGGTTAGGGATAATTCAATTAGGAAGTCTTGTTAGTCTTTGGGAAAAGCTAATTAAGAAATATTATCCGTGGCTAATTAACATTACCCGCTCATATTTGTAAAATCGTGAAGTACATTGGATCGTTACTCGAGTGTAATACCCGAAGCATCGATACTTGTTGCCCTCGATCATTTTAATTGCTTTCTAGGATAGTTTATAGTTTCGCATTTAGTTATAAACAATTATTAAAAACCCAAAATCATATTTGTTTGGCACTGCATGATAGGTGATAATTCTCTAGCATTCCTAACGCCCTCATATTGTTCTCTGTGGGATTCGACCCCAACCTTGTTGGGATACTATATTTGACAACGATCGCTTACATTCGTTTAAGGTGTAAATTGAGCGTATCAATACACTTCATCAGAAAATCAAAAACTGAGTAAAGCCCTCAGTGAGTGGTCCAGACATGCTTATGGAGATGTATATGAGGTTCCCAAAAGATTGGAAGCAGAAATGAGAATCCTGGAGGATAGTTGTGTTAATGACAACTCCTCATACAACAGAAGTGCTCTTTCTAGATGTAGAGATGAAGTCACTAGATACTACAAGATCCAAAAAATCATTCTGAGGCAAAAAGCTAGAGACAAATGGTTCAAAGAAGGTGATGCCAACACTGCTTATTTTCACAGTGTGATAAAAGAAAGGAGAAGAAGGATGACCATTACTAAGATAACGGATGACCAGAACAATTGGCTGGAAGGAAATGATGTTATTGCAGAAGCAACTGTGAGACACTTTCAAGGGATGTTCACTCAGGAAACTCAAATAAAAAATTACAATGCTCTTGACTGCATAGAGAGGTTCATCACTGAGGAAGACAACAACATTCTTAAAGCCATTCCTACCATGCTGGAAATTAAAGAAGTTGTGTTTAATATGGACAAGGACAGTGCCCCAGGACCAGATGGTCTGAGTGGATATTTTTACCAATCTGCCTGGGATATTATATGCAATGATCTCCATAAAGCTGTGGAATCTTTCTTTCAAAGTGCTAAACTTCCTAAATTCTTCGCACACACTTGCTTGGTGATGATTCCCAAAATAGAGCATCCTAAAAAATTCTCATATCTCAGACCTATAAGCCTTTGCAACACCTCTAGTAAAATCATCTCAAAAATCCTTAATAACAGAATCTCCAATGTCCTCACAAAGCTTATATCCAGAAACAAATCAGGTTTTATAAAATGGAGAGCTATTACTGAAAATATTCTATTGGCCCAGGAAATCATTAATGATATTAAGAATCCTGCTCAAGGTGGAAATGTAGTTATTAAGCTAGATATGGCTAAAGCTTACGACAGGGTCTCCTGGGAATTCCTTTGCATTGCGCTTAAAAAGTTTGGTTTTTGTGAGTGGTGGATTCATCTTATTCACAACTTCATCTCTAACAATTGGTACTCTGTTATTGTAAATAGAGGAAAGCATGGTTTCTTTAAATCTAACAGGGGCTTGAGACAAGGTGATCCAATCTCACCATCTCCTTCATCATCAGTGCTGAACTTCTCTCCAAAATGCTTAATAATCTTCATGATAGACAAGGTTACAAAGGTTTCTACATGAGTGTCAATGGTCCCAATATAAACCACCTTTCTTTTGCTGATGATACTATCCTCTTCTGCAATGGTAGCAAAAAATATCCTTGAAATGGTCCTAAAAACCCTTGAAATTTATGAAAAAACCTCGGGTCAGCTCATTAATAAGGAGAAAAGATGCTTTGCTATAGCTGATAATGCAAATGATGCTACCATCAATAGGTTGAGGACCATTACTGGCATGAACCATCAGCAATTCCCCATTAAATACCTTGGATGCCCTCTTATAACTGGAAGAAAGAAAATTTGCTACTGCTCTGATATAGTCAACAAGATTATCAAGAAGATTAGAGGTTGGCAAACAAAGTTCCTATCTACAGGTGGAAGAGCTATTTTGATAAGACATGTGCTCCTGGCCTTACCAATACATCTTCTTGCTACTACAAACCCCCCCAAAGGTACCATTGATATCATTGAAAAATATATAGCAAGGTTCTTTTGGTCGGGAAATGATATAGGTGGTAAATACCATTGGGCCTCGTGGAACAACATGTGCTACCCATACAATGAAGGAGGTGCCAATTTCAGGTGCCTATTTGACATTTGTCTTGCTTTCCAAAGCAAGCAATGGTGAACACTGAGAACTACAAACTCTCTCTGGAAAGAATTCATGCAAGGGAAGTATTTCTTTAACTTCCACCCTGCTAATGCGAGATGGACTACTGGCCAATCTCAAAGCTGGAAAATGCTTTGTAGCATTAAGGAAGAAGTGGATAACAACATTCTCTGGAACATTGGTAAAGGAGAGGTGTCATTTTGGTACGACAATTTGTCTAATTTAGGACCTCTTTACCTATTACTGCAAGACACAAATACTCATAACCAACTCAAAATTAATGAGGTCCTCATTAATGGGAATTGGATATGGGACATACTTCATGAACAACCAGATGAAGATACTAAAAGGAAGATCAGGGAGCTGAACATCAAACTAAAAAGAAATAGGAAGGACAAAGCCATATGGATGCCAAACAACACAGGGCAATTTACTGTGAGCTCTGCTTGGGAAAATTTTAGACAAAGGAAGGAAATAAACAGTTTTATTAGTAGAGTTTGGCACAAAGAAGTTCCTTTCAAGATCTCCTTCCTCACTTGGAGAGCTATTCATGATAAACTGTCGACAGAGGATAGAATTGCTAGATTTGGGATTAAAATTGATCCTACTTGTCACTGTTGCAACAATAACAGCCAACATGCCACAACCGAGAATGTTAACCATCTCTTCTGCCTAGGGGATCGGGCAAAAAAGATTTAGAGATTCTTTGCAGGCCCTCTGGGCATAGACTGTAACAACACGACCCTCAAAATGCTCCTTCTCAAATGGTGGAACTTCAAGGCTCGCAACTGCATTGCAAAACTCATTACTAGAATTCTCCCTCTTATTATTTGTTGGGAGTTATGGAAATCAAGATGTAGCAAGAAATTTGAGAACATTAGACCATCATTTTATAGAACCAAAACTAACATTTTGTTCACACTTGTGCAGGTACTAAAAATAGTTTTGGTAGAGCAAGCGTAGGAGACAATTGACAATCTATATGTGTGATATGTGATGCAGTGATTGAACAAAGGATAATCAAAATTATCAAATGGATCAAACCCCCTCCTCAAACTGTTAAACTTAATAGTGATGGGAGTTGTATTCAAGGAATATGTGGAGGTGGAGGCCTGGTGAGGAATAATCAGGGAATAGTTATTTTTTCCTACTCTATTCCCCTAGGACCAGGGACTAGCAATTTTGCAGAAGCATCATCAATGCTATTTGGAATCAAGTGGTGTGCATCAAATGGCTATGAACTATCTTTGGGAGAAACAAACTCAATGCTTCTTACAAAATGCATTAGAAAAGAGTGGAAAGTCCCCTGGAAGATTGAGAGCATCATTACAGAGATTCAAAGATTAGTTGAAGAGCATGGATTTGTTATCAACCACTGTTTCAGAGAAACAAACAAACCTATAGATAAATTAGCAAGTCTCAGCCACAGTACTAATATAATCCATACATTCAACTCTTTTGCTGACCTCCCGAATCAAGTCAAAGGACTTGTCAACATGGATTGATGGGATCTACCATCGTTTAGGATCAAAATAGCCAAACCAGGGCATGTCATATATGACCCGCCATAGATTTTTTGTATATATACAATTTTGGTTAAGACTAACTCAGTACCTCACCTCAATGATCATGTATTGGGATGCCAAACTCAATTTGTAACTTTTTGCACATAAATGATCAATGGAGAGAATGCTTTAACCAAAAAAAAGGATGAAATCTGGAGTTCCCACCACACTGTATGAAAACCACCAATTTTTTACCCTATCCATGAACCCCTCCGCTTAAAGCCACATATTCTCAAATTTGAAATATGAAGAAGTGGATTCCTAGTCACCATTTTCTAGCAACATTGGTTTGTGATCTTTTCACGCCCCAAAAACCGAGGGACGAGACCGACGCCTAACCAGATAATCCCAGTTAAGAGGATCTGGATTGCCTTTCCTACCCAACGCATTACCACGCGTGTATAGAATACAAGGTATAAATGAAACAACAAGATAAAATCAAAGTATGTGTTTACAACATAAGTCCATTTTCTTCTCAAAATATATATAAACTAAGTACAATATTCCCGATACGGGACCACGATTATGAATAATTACGATTACTACCCAAAATATAAATATACAACCCACATAGCGCCTACGGAGCCTCTAAAAGTATGGAGGAGAGTATATATATACATGCCGGAAACAAGGCCCCAGCTATACCTTAACAGAACAAATCATATAAAGAAGGTAGCCTAGACTACACACGGCCCCGAGAGGAAGTGGGGCTCACCAGGAATGCCGAGGAGATGGAGGAAGGCAACACTATCGGCGGACATAGCTACCTACTATAGAACCACCTACATCCATATAAAAGATGTAGCACCCCCGGCAAAAGGGACGTTAGTACCATGGAATAGTACTAGTATGTATGAACAAACTTTACTCTAAGTAAAATCAAACAATACAAAGATAGGAGGCAGTTAAAGAAACCCAAACAAATATTGCACAGAAATATAGAAAATCACAAGTGAGGTTTCCACTGTTTCTTATTTCAATTGTTCTCTTGTTGCGGCGCGCAACCTGATCCCACCGTACAATCACATTTCACCCTTATTACTTCTCAACCTTATTTATTCTTGTTGCGGTGCGCAACCCGATCCCACCGTACAGTCACATTTCACCTTTATTACTTCTCAACCTTATTTATTCTTGTTGCGGCGCGCAACCCGTCCCACCGTACAATCACATTTCACCCTTATTACTTCTCAACCTTATTTTTTCTTGTTGCGGCGCGCAACCCGATCCCATCGTACAATCACATTTCACCCTTATTACTTCTCAACCTTATTTCTTCTTGTTGCGGCGCACAGCCCGATCCCACCGTACAATCACATTTTACCCTTATTACTTCTCAACCTTATTTCTTCTTGTTGCGGCGCGCAACCCGATCCCACCGTACAATCACATTTGATAGCAACAACAACCAACAATTCAATCACAAGGATTTTCATCATCAATAAAATAGATTCATAACAACCAATAACCATGTGAAATCAAGGGCACAATAATCCTTACCAAACAGTGAGTCATATACAGTATTGCAACAGTCATTTAACTCAATTAAATCCACCCACAATTCCCTCTCATCATTCGCTACATAGCATTCAATTTGAGTTTGTTGCCATTTCTTTCATTCAGTAGCACATTCTTTCATACCGACACATAGTTTCTTATTTCAATTGTTCTCCTGTTGCGGCGCGCAACCCGATCCCATCGTACAATCACATTTCACCCTTATTTCTTCTTGTTGCGGCGCGCAACCCGATCCCACCGTACAATCACATTTCACCCTTATTACTTCTCAACCTTATTTCTTCTTGTTGCGGCGCGCAACCCGATCCCAACGTACGATCACATTTCACCCTTATTACCTCTTAACCTTGTTTCTTCTTATTGCGGCGCGCAACCCGATCCCACCGTACAATCACATTTGATAGCAACGACAACCAACAGTTCAATCACAAGGATTTTCATCATCAAGAAAATAGATTCATAACAACCAATAACCATGTGAAATCAAGGGCACAATAATCCTTACCAAACAATGATTCATATACGGTATTGCAATAGTCATTTAAATCAATTAAATCCATCCAAAATTCCCTCTCATCATTCGCTACATAGCATTTAGCACTTAGATACATTCAACAACTTGAGTTTGTTGCCATTTCTTTCATTCAGTAGCACATTCTTTCATACCGACATATTCGAGCAATTAACAAGCTTTGCACATGGTAGAGTAAGCACAAGAAATCACCTTTCACAATTTCAAATAGCATGGTAGCGTGGTAATCGAGTAAGACAATCAGAGAATAGAATCTTACGCCTCAATACATTAGAACAATCAATTCACATATGCTCAAACAAGGAACTCATACCGTATGCTCGGACACCAACAAGGTGACTCTACAAAGATCAAAGTTAGCCATACATACCTCGAGCTAGGATTTCCTTTAATTTCTATTCACAATTCACCGAACCGTCTAGCACCGTCAATCTAATTCACAATACGACACATTTAAACTTAGAGTTAGGAGTCTTGAATTCAGTTGGGCATTTTATCAAACACTATGCGATCCTTTTGATTAACTAGTTCCCTCTTTAGTGGAAGATTACTCTAACTTACACCCCCTAGCTAGATTAGGACAAATCATGAACATGCATGCAAGTCTTAACTTTTATCTTAAAGAACCAATTCATGTGTGTTTTATCCTTTTAACCAAAATCCGAGAATAAAAGGGAAATGGGGTGGGGACTTACCTCTTATGGTGAAGAAGATGAAGATTACTCGATAATTTCCAGGCCTGAGTAGAGATGATGGACCAATTTGATGAAGAAGGAGACTTTATCTCACTAAACTCACTATCCCTTCTCTCTATTTAGTTCAGATACTCGTTAAAATGAAAGGGGGTAAGTGTTTTATTAGGCTGGGGTCGGGTATAAAAATTATAAATTAAAAGCCTCGAAGCAGGAAATGCGGTCAGGAATGCGATCGCATTCTTGCTATGCGGTCCGCACTCCTGTCGCATAAATGGCCCTCAAATGGGCCAAAATGGAGATCGGACTACCCAGGTATGCGACCACTATGCGGTCTGCATACCTGTTATGCGATCGCATAGTGCGTCGCATAACCTCCTACGCAAAAATGGAGGTGCAAGAATGCGACAGCTATGCGGTCCGCATTCCCAAGATGCGATCGCATCTTGGGCCGCATAACTGTCCTCAAATTGGACAGCAGGCTGTCCAGGTATGCGACCATTATGCGGTCCGCATACCTGTTATGCGATCGCATAGTGCGTCGCATACCTGGACAGCCTGCTGTCCAGGTATGCGACCATTATGCGGTCCGCATACCTGTTATGCGATCGCATAGTGCGTCGCATAACTGCGCAATTCTGGAAATTTTTTATCCTTTAAGTCCCGGGGTACTTTTCACTCAAAAAGGGTCCGTTTTTAAGAATTTCTACAGTTATAACAACATGGGGACTTATTTGGGCATTGTTTTTAGTCATGAAATTTTACGGGTCTCTACATCCTCCCCCACTTAAAATCATTCATCCTCGAATGAGGATCGGGGAATCACTTGAGTAGGAAAAACATAGAATAACCCAACCCCAATTTTCACATGTTCGAAAAAGGTGACATGTCGAGAAAGGTGGAATCGTCGTGTAGAAGGATCATTAACACTTGTAGCCCTTTTGAGAGAGGGGTACCCCAACCTCACTCAAGAAAACACATAGAGTGAGATGTAGGGCTCAGTTTGTCTTGTGCAGGAGATGGAATTTTAACAAAGCACGTGCATCCGAATACTCTGAGGTTTGAATAGTCATCTCTTTGAAAGAGAGTAAAACGCCCAAAGATAACGTGTAGAGGAGATCGCTCANGGCCGGTGGGCACGCCCCCAGCTTCTTAAGTTTGGGAATTGTGCCGGACCAATGCTACGAGCTTCCAGAATCAAATGGAATCTTCGTAAAGTCGATCATTACGAGTGTTACGATTCATTCGATTGGCAGGTCCAATCGATTCATAGCCTCTCGATTCACTGACTCCGATAATTTATGAACATTTCGCCATAGTTTCGTTTGTAATTAGGCCTATCCACCTGTCAGAGAGCCCCCGAAACACATAACTCCACACATTTCCAACTACTCTATCAACTTGCACATAATTTGGTTACCTCAACAAATTGCATATAATTCAATTACTTCAACATGCCATACATATTTCAGTTAATGCCACAAACTTGCACATCATTCAACTATCACATGAGTTGCACATAATTCAACTATTTCAAGGAGTTTCACATAACCCCACTAATCACAACATATACAAATGTGGCGCAAAATTGAGAAGTCACAATAGTAGGGTAATTAGGGGAGTGGGGCGTTTCTGCACAAAATATGACACGGTTTTGTATTTGCTTAGAGACAACAACCTACAAGACCACTACCGGACTTATTCAAACAAATGGGGATATTTCCTTTTCATTTCCTTTTCCGCTTCCCACGTGGCTTCCTCGACTCATTGACTTCTCCATAACACTTTAACAGAAGCAATCTCTTTGTTTCTCAATCTACAGACTTGCCTATCAAGTATAGCAACCAGAACCTCTTCATGTGACAATTCTTCATTAATTTCAATAGTCTCAACCGGCACGATGGCAGATGGGTCCCCAATTACCTTCTTCAACATGGACACGTGGAACACCATGTGACATCTTAGGGGGCAATTCCAGCCTATAAGCCACATGTCCTATCCTTTGAGCGATCTGATACGGCCCGACATACCTTGGGCTCAATTTCCCTTTCTTCCCAAACCGCATGACTCCCTTCATGGGAGATACCTTCAGGAACACCCAATCATCTACTTGAAACTCCAAATCCCAATGACGAACGTCCGCATAGAATTTCTGACGAGTCTTAGCAGTTTTCATTCTCTCCTGAATGACTCTAACTTTTTCCATAGCTTGATGCACAAGATCCGGTCCTAGCAGTTCCGCCTCACCAACCTCGAACCATCCAATCAGAGACCTACACCTCCTACCGTACAATGCCTCAAATGGGGCCATCTGAATACTAGCATGAAAGCTGTTGTTGTAATCAAATTCTATAAGCGGCAAGTGATCATCCCAGCTGCCCTTGAAATCCAAAGCACAAGCCTGTAACATATCTTCAAGCGTCTGAATAGTCTGTTCCGCCTGACCATCTGTCTGCGGGTGGAAAGTTGTGCTGAGATTTACCTGCGTACCCAAACCTTGCTAAAATTTCTTCCAAAAGTTAGCTGTGAATTGAGCCCGTCGATCCAAGATAATAGATACTGGAGTGCCATGGAGTCTGACTATTTCTTTGATATACAACTGAGCGTGTTGTTCTGCAATATCGGTGGACTTGACCGGGAAGAAATGCGTTGACTTCGTGAGGCAATCCACTATTACCCAAATTGAGTCGAACTTGAGCTGAGTGCGGGGTAACCCTACCACGAAGTCCATATTGATCATATCCCATTTCCATATCGGTATTTCCATAAGCTGCGTCAACCCACCGGGCCTTTGATGCTCGGCCTTCACTTGCTGACAATTTGGGCACTTAGCCACAAAGTCCGACACACCCCTCTTCATACCATTCCACCAATAAATCTCCTTGAGGTCGTGATACATCTTTGTATAAACTGGGTGCACAGAATATCTAGAACTATGAGCCTCCGCCATTACCCTCTCCCGAAGATTATCCACATCCGGTACACATAGCCTCCCTTGGCATCGCAAAACACCATCACCATTGCCGAGTAAAAATGTTGTAGTCTTATGATTCAGGACTGCCTCTCTCAATTGTACCAATGCTTGATCTCTGAATTGCTTTTCCTTTACTTCCGTTACAAGTGAAGATTCCGCTCCATTGCGCACCACGACATTTCCTTCGTCTGAAGCCGAAAGACAGACCCCCAGACTGGCCAACTGATAAACCTCCCGAGCTAGAGGCCTCTGATCTGCTTCCAAATGAGTCAAGCTACCCATGGATCTCCAACTAGGAGCGTCGGCCACCACATTCGCCTTCCCCGGATGGTACAAAATATTCATGTCATAATCCTTGAGAAATTCCAACTATCTCCGCTGCCTTAAGTTCAACTCCTTTTGTTTGAATAAATACTGAAGACTCTTGTGGTCTGTGAACACATCCACATGGACCCCATAAAGATCATGCCGCCAGATTTTCAATGCAAACACAACCGCCGCGAGCTCCAAATCATACGTCGGATAATTCTTCTCGCAAGCATCGGACCACTGGAACTTAACCGCTTTCTGCGTCAGCTTAGTCAATGGGGAGGCGAGAGTAGAGAATCCCTCCACGAACCTCCGATAATATCCAGCTAAACCCAAGAAACTGCGGATCTCCATTGGGGTCGTTGGTCTAGGCCAATCTTTCAATGCTGCAATCTTTTGGGGATCAACCCGAATCCCTTCCCTGGAGACAACATGGCCCAAAAAGGTGACTGATTCTAGCCAAAACTCACATTTTGAAAACTTTGCATACAACTGGTGCTGATGTAGGGTCTGCAAAACTGCCCTGAGGTGATTTGCATGATCTTCCTGACTCCGCGAATAAACAAGGATATCGTCGATGAAGACAATCACAAAGGAGTCAAGAAACAGCTTGAAAACCCGATTCATAAGATCCATAAAAGCTGTTGGGCCGTTGGTTAGCCCAAAAGACATTACCAAGAATTCGAAGTGCCCATAACGAGTCCTGAAGGCGGTCTTAGGAATATCCTGTTCCCTTATCTTTAACTGGTGGTACCCGGACCATAAATGAATCTTCGAGAGCACCTTGCAATTGGTCGAACAAATTATCAAACCGAGGCAATGGGTATTTGTTTTTTATGGTGACCTTGTTGAGTTGCCGATAATCAATACACATCCGAAGCGATCCATCTTTCTTTCTGACAAAAAGAACTGGTGCGCCCCAAGGCGACACACTTGGACTGATGAACCCCTTTTCTAAAAGATCTTTAAATCGTTCTTTTAACTCTCTCAATTCTGCTGGCGCCATTCTGTAATGTGGAATATATATTGGCTGAGTATCCGGCAAAATATCAATCCCGAAATCGATCTCTCTATCTGGCGGAATCCCAGGAAGCTCATCTGGAAATACTTCAAGAAACTCATTCACAACAGGCATGGACTCGGGAGCAGGCACCTTTGAAGTGGTGTCTTCAACCCGGACCAAGTGGTAGATACACCCCTTCCTGATCATCTTTGAAGTGGTGTCTGCAACTCGGACCAAGTGGTAGATACACCCCTTCCTGATCAATCCCGAAATCGATCTCTCTATCTGGCGGAATCCTAGGAAGCTCATCCGGAAATACTTCAAGAAACTCATTCACAACAGGCACGGACTCGGGAGCAAGCACCTCTGAAGTGGTGTCCGCAATGCGGACCAAGTGGTAGATACACCCCAACCTGATCATCTTTGAGGCCTTAAGGTAGGAAATAAACCTGCCTCTTGGCACAACATCATTCCCCTTCCATTCAATAACTGGTTCCTTAGGAAACTCGAGCCTCATAATTCTGGTTCGGCAGTCGAGTTTAGCAAAGCACGAGTAGAGACAATCCATCCCCATGATAACATCGAAATCTACCATCCCTAGCTCAATAAGATCGGCCGTGGTATCCCAACCACACACCGTGACAACACAATTCCTATAGACTCGCGCGGCCGTAATAGAATCACCAACCGGGGTCAACACGAAGAACGGCTCATGAAGTTGTTCGGGTTCTATCCCAAACTTGAAGCAATAAATGGAGTAACATATGACAAAGAAGTCCCGGGATCAATAAGAGCATAAACATCATGTGTTTGAACAGTCAGAATACATGTGACAATATCTGGAGAAGCCTCCGCACTCTGGTGACCACTCAAAGCATAGAACCGACTGTGTCCCCCTTGACCCCGTGCTCTACCCCTAGCTGCACCGCGCCTTGCTGGAGCTGGAGAGCCGCGGGCTAGAGGGCGTGCTGAAGATGTAGCGGCTGACGAACTGGATGGCTGAGCAGTGCCCCTACTCGTGCCCTGACTAGGTGCACGACAGTCTCGCTGAACATGGCCTCTCTCTCCGCATCTATAGCATACCGGTATATCCAAGTAACAATGCTCAGAATGAAACCTCTCACACTTAGGGCATGGGGCCCTCTGCTGCTGCTGGAACCTCCCACCTGAACGACCTAACTGATGGAATCTCCTACTATCCGAACCTGGTCCAAAGCGACCCCCTTGCTGATAACTGTGCCCTGATGGCGGCGCACTGGTTGAGGACTGAGCATAGGACCGAGATGGCCCTGATGACCCTCTCCTAAAGGCTGATCTCCCTCCTGCAACTGAACTCCCAGAGTTGCCCGCTGACTGGGCCCTACTACCACTCTCTCTCTCTATTCTTATCTTCAATTTCAGAGCCTCTGTAGCCTGGGCGAATCCCACGATCTTCCCATAATTCATATCCGAATGCAAGGCAGTTGTAGCAGCCTCATTGATAACTAAGGGACCAAGGCCCTGAACAAACCGGCGAACTCTGGCCTCCATAGTCGGCATCATGTGGACAGCATACTTGGACAAGCGCACGAACTCCATATGATACTCCCACACACTTCTGTTGCCCTGCTTGAGGACCTCAAACTCTGTAGCGCAGGCTGACATAGTCTCGGCAGGCAAGAAATGATCCATGAAAGCATCTACAAACTCATCCCACCTCGCCGGAGGGCTCCCCTCCCCACGGGAATCCTCCCACATCTCAAACCACGAATACGCCGCTCCCCTCAAACGATAGGAAGCTAACTCAACCCCCTCTGTCTCTGTAGCCTTCATAACCCGAAGAGTCTTGTACATCTCATCTATAAAATCCTGAGGGTCGGCCTCTGGGTCGGTGCCAGTGAACTCTGGAGGGGCTAACCGCAGAAACTGGTTGACCCTAGAACCTGAAGAATCCCCTTGCTCACTAGAGGACGCAGGGGCAACACTTGATCTTTGGGCCTGGGAGGCCACTAGCTGAGTCAACATCTGAATAGCTCCCCTGAGGTCCCCATTAGAAATACCGGGACCGGAAGCTGGGAGTGAGGAAGGATCAGGATTATCAGCGGGAGGGACTGTAGCACCCTCCGCTGGAGCAGGAATGGGAATAGACTGGCCTAGGATGGAAGAGTCAGGAAGATGCAGGGTCGGAGAATCATTCTCACCCGCACCACCTCATAAGGAATTTACGACCACTCCTGGGGTGGCATTAGCCTCTAGGCCGAGTCGGGCTCTCTTCTTGGGTGCCATTTACTGAAAATTGGAACAATGCACGAGTTAGAGATAGACAACCTCACCTTCCACCACATCGCACGATACAAAATAACAATAAAGGGTATTTTCCTAAATGTCCATGCAACCCCCTAATTATGGATGTGGTCGACAACACACCGATAAGAAGGGCTATACTAGACACGGCTCCAAGACATCCTAGGACACTTTTAAAAACCTTAGGCTCTGATACAAAGTTTGTCACTCCCCAAAACCCGAGGGACGAGACCGCCGCCTAACCGGATAATCCCAGTCAAGCGGACCTGGATTGCCTTTCCTACCCAACGCATTACCCCGCGTGTATAGCATACAAGGTATAAATGAAACAACAAGATAAAATCAAAGTATGTGTTTACAACATAAGTCCATTTTCTTCTTTTAACATTTGATATTCCTAAAATATATATAAACTAAGTACAACATTCCCGATACGGGACCACGATTACAAATAATTATGACTACTACCCAAAATATATATATACAACCCACATAGTGCCTATGGAGCCTCTAAAAGTACGGAGGAGAGTATATATATACATGCCGGCAACAAGGCCTCGGCTATACCTTAACAGAACAAAACATACAAAGAAGGTAGCCTAGACTACACACGGCCCCGAGAGGAAGTGGGGCTCACCAGGACTGCCGAGGAGATGGAGGAAGGCAACACTATCGGCGGACGGAGCTACCTACTATAGAACCACCTACATCCATATAAAAGATGTAGCGCCCCCGAAAAAAGGGACGTTAGTAGCATGGAATAGTACTAGTATGTATGAACAAATTTTACTCTAAGTAAAATCAAACAATACACAGATAGGAGGTAGTTAAAGAAACCCACAAAACTTTTGCATAGAAATACAGAGAATCACAAGTGAGGTTTCCACAGTTTCTTATTTCAATTGTTCTCCTGTTCTGGCGCGCAACCCGATCCCACTGTATAATCACATTTCACCCTTATTACTTCTCAATCTTATTTCTTCTTGTTGCGGCGCACGCCCACTGTACAATCACATTTCACCCTTATTACTTCTCAACCTTATTTTTTCTTGTTGCGGCGCGCAACCCGATCCACCGTACAATCACATTTGATAGCAACAACAACCAACAGTTCAATCACAAGGATTTTCATCATCAAGAAAATAGATTCATAACAACCAATAACCATGTGAAATCAAGGGCACAATAATCCTTACCAAACAGTGAGTCATATACGGTATTGCCATAGTCATTTAACTCAATTAAATCCATCCACAATTCCCTCTCATCATTCGCTACATAACATTTAGCACTTGGAGACATTCATCAATTTGAGTTTGTTGCCACTTCTTTCATTCAGTAGCACATCCTTTCATACCGACATATTCGAGCAATTAACAAGATTTGCACATGGTAGAGTAAGCACAAGGAAATCACCTTTCACAATTTCAAATAGCATGGCAGTGTGGTAATAGACTAAGACAATCAGAGAATAGAATCTTACGCCTCAATACATTAGAACAATCAATTCACATATGCTCAAACAAGGAACTCATACTGTGTGCTCGGACACCAAAAAGGTGACTCTACAAAGATTAAAGTTAGCCATACATACCTCGAGCTGGGATTTCCTTTAATTTCTATTCACAATTCACCGAACCGTCTAGCACCGTCAATCTAATTCACAATACGACACATTTAAACTTAGAGTTAGGAGTCTTGAATTCATTTGGGAATTTTATCAAAGACTATGCGATCCTTTTGATTAACTAGTTCTCTCTTTAGTGGAAGATTACTCTAACTTACACCCCCTAGCTAGATTAGGACAAATCATGAACATGCATGCAAGTCTTAACTTTTATCTTAAAGAACCAATTCATGTGTGTTTTATCCTTTTAACCAAAATCCGAGAATAAAAGGGAAATGGGGTGGGGACTTACCTCTTATGGTGAAGAAGATGAAGATTACTCGATAATTTCCAGGCTTGAGTAGAGATGAAGGACCAATTTGATGAAGAAGGAGACTTTCTCTCACTAAACTCACTCTCTCTTCTCTCTATTTAGTTCAGATACTTGTTAAAATGAAAGGGGGTAAGTGTTTTATTAGGCTGGGGTCGGGTATAAAAATGATGAATTAAAAGCTCCGAAGCAGGAAATGCAGTCAGGAATGCGATCGCATTCCTTCTATGCGGTCCGCACTCATGTAGCTTAAATGGCCCTCAAATGGGCCAAAATGGAGACCGAACTGCCCAGGTATGCGACCACTATGCGGTCCGCATACCTGTCATGCGATCGCATAGTGCGTCTCATAACCTCCTCCGAAAAAATGGAGGTGCAAGAATGCGACAACTATGCGGCCCGCATTCCCAAGATGTGATCGCATCTTGGGCCGCATAGCTGCCCTCAAATTGGACAGCATGATGTCCAGGTATGCGACCATTATGCGGTTTTCATACCTGTTATACGATCGCATAGTGCGTCGCATAACTGCGCAATTCTGGAAAATTTTATCCTTTAAGTCCTGGGGTACTTTTCACTCAAAAAGGGTCCGTTTTTAAGAATTTCTACAGTTATAACAACATGGGGACCTATTTGGGCATTGTTTTTAGTCATGAAATTTTACGGGTCTCTACAGATTTGATAATAACATTGGAAGGGACACTTGATTTATTGATTCAAATGTTTCATTCCACTCTGAGGAAATCAAGAACCTGTCAATCCTTGAAGATTGGAGAGAAGTTTCCCCTCTTGACCAAGTGTATTGAGCTCCCTGCAAAGGAAGGTCAATTAGGCCTAAGTCATCAATGATTTCTGAGAATGAATTCATTGCCCTGGATCTTCTTGTGCATTTTAATCATTCACTCTCAAATATGCATACATTGAAATCCCATTCAATCACTCACTGGTCAGACCATAAACCTCTTACTCCTGCTAGTTCAATCCATAAATCCTCCCTTTATGAATTGGTATGAGGTTCATATACCCATGTAAAGACCCATTTAAAATCTTCTTGAAGACTCCCGAATCTGCAAGAGATTGAGAAAATGCCAATCTGAGTATCAAGACAATCCCAATTTCTTCTATCCCATAGAATAAGAATACCCCCTCTGGTACCGGATGCTTGAAGTTCAGACCATGCAACCGATCGACTAACCAATAATTGCCTTATTAGTTTTGAGTTCCAATTCTCAATTTTAGTCTCCTATAGATACACTACATCCACTCCCCGTTTTTTAATCAGAGATTTGAGTGCTCCTCTTCTTCCTGTCATTTATCCCCCAAACATTCCAACTTAGGATTTTTATTCCATCCAGGAGATGATTGGTGAAGCATGCCCCTTCCTTTCCTTGCACTGTCATTCAAACCCCAGTTTAGTTTTTTAAGTTCAGATTCCCATTTGTTTTTCCCTTCTTTAGTTGCTGAAATTTTCTTCTGCTGTTGTAGTTGAAGTTGCCTTTTCTGCTCCATACGCAGGATGATGCCAATAATTTCGTGTTCTAACCCCATAAAATTAACCCAAAATGCTTTTCATGCTTTTGTCATCGCCATTTTTGTCCACTTGGAAGTTTCAACAACAGTGGGTGTACCAATCAGTTGCATATTGAGGTCCTCATTGTCATGCCATGGAAGAGGGAGAAATTTGCTGAGAGAGAAGGAGGAGAGCTCAGATTCTGAGGTCACCAACAAGTGGTGGTTCCTGGACTTGATAAAGCAGCGTCAATGCTACTGGATTAGGGTTGAATTCTTCTTCTTCATCGGCATCGGAAGATACTTCTATCGCGGCGTTGACTGGAGATTTGGGTATGAGACTCTGAAGTTCCACCAATATTGGGTCAAAGGTGGGCTATGATAACTAGTGATTTTTACTACTATTTACTCCCTTTTTCTTAGGTTTTTGAGGCAACAATTGGCCTAAGTAACCCCACATTTTAATGCAAGTGTTTTGAATTGCAGGAACTGAGTCGAATTGTAATTATTGATTAAAAAAACTCAAAAAGAAGCAGAACTTACAAAGTTCCAGAACCCATCTAAACCGCTGCCGCGCTCATATTTAAGCTGCAACGTTTGTCCCTTCGCTACATCGGATTTCTCTTCGCTGCCACGTTGCAAACTTTAGAGAGTTGTTTTTCAAGGCCATCCAAAGCGCTGTCAACGCCAATATTCCGCAGTAGCGGTCCATCCAATGCTGCAACACTCAATTAATCTGCTCGACGCGGTTGGCAAGCTTCAGAGAGTTGGAAAAATTGGGATTTCATGGTTCCGCAGTTAGCAGTATTATTCCGCTGCCGCGAACTAGCTACTGCTGCAGCGCTATACAAATCCGCTTGGCACGGAAATGGAGGTTTAGAAAGTCATGATGCTCAAGACCGCTGCAACAGTCATTAATCCGCTGCAGTGGAAGTCTCTTCGCCCCAACGCTCAGAATTACGCTGGGAACAAATTCTCCGTAGAGGCATTTTTGTCCAGTATTTTCAGCCATGTATAAATAGATCTTTTCTTCATTTTTAGGTTATCAGCCGTTTTAGGAGCACGTGAACAGTACTTGTAGCTATTTTGGGTTATTTTAGCTTAGCTTTAACATTAGTTCTTCCATTATTATCTTGTAAATCATAATTATGAGCTTAAATTCATCTTCTACTTGTGTTTCTTCTTCATTCATGAGTAGCTAGACCCATTAGCTAGGGTTGTGGCTCAACCCTAGTGTGGGTAATTAATGAGTCTTCAATTTAGATTGATTTTGTGTATGAGTGATTGGTATTTAGCTTGATTTGTGCATAAATCTCAGAATTAGTGGTTGCAAACACTAGTTCAAGCCTTAATGACTAGGGTCACTCTTGATAAAGATTACCCAAGTCTAGGTAATTGAGCTAACAAAATATTGGGGGTGAAATCAAGAGGTTGATAATACCAGTAAAATGGTGGATGCTAGAGATAGCTACACCCGATTTGAGCCAATTAATGTGGTTCAGGGAAACGCCAAATTGTGCTTGAGAAAACCAATTTTGGGCATAGTCACCCATATTACCGAGAGGTAGTGGGTGAGTACCTTAGCATGAGGTTATGCCATAAATCCCCATTACACAATCCCATTCTAGATTTTAGAACCGTTAATTTCTCACCTAGGTGGAAGTTATAACCCTAGTCCCTCTATCAATTGAGAAACCCTTCAAAAAGAAATTAGTTAGCTAGTTCGTACTTTCACTTAGTTTAAAACCATAGTATAATTGTAAAACCATTGGATGAGAAGTGAAATTAAAAGCATGACACACCACTAGATCATTTAGGAACCCAACTCCCACAATCGTAACTCCCTGTGGAATTCGATATCGACCCTTCGGGTAAAAGCTGCATTGACCCCTGCCTTGCTACTATTTAGTAGTGTAGGTAGGCGCCTATGAGGCTCCGATATAGAATGGGGAGTTTTGTTGAGGCATGGGTCTGGAATCACCACTTTCCATTTAGAAACGCTTTTGGGCTTCCTTTTTTTGTCTTCTTAAGTGGGCATGTGCAATATGTATTAAAATCTTGGCCCAACTTGGCTTTGCCCTAAGTAACCCCACATTTTAATGCAAGTGTTTTGAATTGCAGGAACTGAGTCGAATTGTAATTATTGATCCAAAAGAACTCAAAAAGAAGCAGAACTTACAAAGTTCCAGAACCCATCTAAATTGCTGCCGCGCTCATATTTTCGCTGCAGCATTTGTCCCTTCGCTGTAGCGGATTTCTCTCTTCTGCCACGTTGCAAACTTCAGAGAGTTGTTCTTCAAGGCCATCCAAAGCGCTGTCAGTGCCAATATTCTAATGCAGCGGTCCATCCAACGCTGCAACGCTCAAGAAGTTGGTAAGCTTTAGAGAGTTGGAAAAACTGGGATTTCAAGGTTCCGCGGTTAGCGATATTATTCCGCTGTCGCGAACTAGCTACCGCTGCAGCGCTATACAAATCCGCTTGGCGCGGAAATGGAGGTTCAGAAAGTCATGATGCTCAAGACTGCTACAACAGTCATTAATCTGCTGCAGCGGAAGTCTCTTCGCCCCAGCGCTCAGAATTACGCTGGTAGCGGATTCTCCGTAGGGGCATTTTTGTCTAGTATTTTCAGCCATGTATAAATAGATGTTTTCTTCATTTTTTAGGTTATCAGCCGTTTTAGGAGCACGTGAACAGTACTTGTAGCTATTTTTGGATTATGTTAGCTTACCTTTAACATTAGTTCTTCTATTATTATCTTGTAATTCACAATTATGAGCTTAAATTCATCTTCTACTTGTGTTTCTTCTTCATTCATGAGTATCTAGACCCATTAGCTAGGGTTGTGGCTCAACCCTAGTGTGGGTAATTAATGGGTTTTCAATTTTAGATTGATTTTGTGTATGGGTGATTGGTATTTAGGTTGATTTGTGCATAAATCTCAGAATTAGTGGTTGCAAACACTAGTTCAAGCCTTAATGACTAGGGTCACTCTTGAGAAAGATGACCCAAGTCTAGGTAATTGAGCAAACAAAATATTGGGGTGAACTCAAGAGGTTGATAATCCCAGTAAAATGGTGGATGCTAGAGATAGCTACACCCGATTTGAGCCAATTCATACGGTTCATGGAAACGCCAAATTGTGCTTGAGAAAGCCAATTTAGGGCATAGTCATCCATATTACCGAGAGGTAGTGGGTGAGTACCTTAGCATGAGGTTATGCCATAAATCCCCATTACACAATCTCATTCTAGATTTTAGACCCGTTAATTGCTCACCTAGGTGGAAGTTATAACCCTAGTCCCTCTATCAGTTGAGAAAACCTTCAGAAGGAACTTAGTTAGCTAGTTCGTACTTTCACTTAGTCTGAAACCATAGTATAATTGTCAAACCATTGGATGAGAAGTGCAATTAAAAGCATGACACACCACTAGATCATTTAGGAACTCAACTTCCACAATCGTAACTCCCTGTGGAATTCGATCCCGACCCTTCGGGTAAACGCTGCATTGACCCTCTCCTTGCTACTATTTAGTGGTGTAGGTAGGCGCCGATCGCTTTTTGGCGTTGTCTCCGGGGAGTTATAATGGTGTTTATTATCTACGTGAATAGAGGTGAAGAGTGTTTTTCTTTCCTTCTTTTGTTAACTTGTGTGTTGAATCGATTCAGGTACTCACGGCGGATCCTTTGGGTAATATTATTCCGGGGGAGGAGGTGTATGACAATAGGGAAGATGAAATAAATCAAGTACCATCTCCAAGACGGGGCCGACAGGCCAATGCTAATGATGATATCCCAGTCGCTCCCCCACCTCCACCTCCCAGAGTTGCCCCTCGGTTACTTCCAAACGAGGGGTACGCCAGTGCTATTGTCCCGCCTAGAATCCGGGAGGGAAACTTTCAAATAACAAATGTGATGCTGACACTTTTGGAGCAGCGTGGATACTTCACGTGAGCCCCCTCACCAAAATGCTTACAAGCATTTGAAGGGCTTCGTGGATACCTGTTGGGGTAGTAAGCAAACGAATGTCTCAGAAGATGTCTTGAGGCTTAGGCTATTTCCCTTCTCTCTCCGAAGGAAGGATCTTGATTGGCTTGAGCGACTTCCTAACCACTCCATATCTACATGGGATGAGCTAGCAGACAAGTTCATTGCAAAATATTTCTCCCCTAGTCACATGGCGGCGTTTAGAGATGAAATATTGGCTTTCAAGCAAGATCCAAATGAGCCTTTGCATGAGATTTGGGAGCGGTACAGGACCATGGTTAAGGAATGTCCAAACAATGACATGACTGAGGCCATGATACAGTAGACCTTCTACATAGGCATAAATACCAACAATTAGTGTGTGGTCAATCAATTGGCTGGAGGAAACTTCATGAAGCTACCCTACAATAAGGCATGTGAGGTCTTAGATGAAATGACTGACACTTTGTCAGCATGGCAAAGTAGATAAAATGTGCCTCAGGGCGATTCAGGTATTAATGGTCTTCACAAAGAACTTCAAGAACATGGGCAAGCAATTTCCGAGCTTACCACCACCATGAATCAACTTGCTAAGGCACAACTTCAACAATTACAAGGGCCGAAGCAAGTGAATGCTATGGAAGGGGTAAATCTTTTGGTGAATAAGAGAAGACCTCGTGGAAATCCAATGCACAACAACAATGTTCAATGTGACCAAGGATTGAGTGGGTAAAGTCAAGAGGATTCTTATGATGATCAAGATGAGGATGTCATGTATGCTACCAATTTATCAAGGGCAAGGGAAAAATTAAGGCAACAACCAACATTGGAACAATCAAAGGCAACACAATTGGAACAATAACAACAATTCAAGCAATTGGGGGAACAACAACCAACAATGGGGAGGCAATAACAACAACAATTGGAGCGGGAACAATAATAACAACAATTGGGGTGGAAACGGTAATCGGGGGTCGGGCTTTCAAAGGCCCCCGATGTACCAACAACCCAATAATCCACCCCTGTCAATCACAAGGCCAAGGTTCCTCAAGTAATGATATGGGTAGAATTGAGCAAATGTTCAAACAAATGATGGAACGCAATTCGGATTCGGATGCTCAACTTGCCTCCCATAACACCTCCATTCGAAATCTTGAAGTTCAAATGGGACAAATCTCACAAGCCTTGAACACACGCCCGAAAGGAGAACTACCAAGTGATACGGTGGTGAACCCCAAGGGTGGGAACAACAACAATATCGGTCACGCCATGGCGGTGACCACTAGAAGTGGACGAGATGGTGAGGCTAGTTCCTCTAAACAAAAGAGAGTTGTTGGTGATGATGATGACTTGACAAATGATTAGGTACCGATTGAGGTTGAGCATGTAGTTGAGGATCCAACAACTAGTGAAGTGAGGATTGATATTCATGATCATGAGGAGGAAACTCAAAGTGACGTGAACCCGTCTAGGGAACACGTAATTATTCCCGAGCCGGTTGTGTCAAAAGCAAAGGCCCCATTTCCTAGGCCTCCTCCTCCTTATCCTCAAAGGTTGGCGAAGCAAAAGAATGAGAACCAATTCAAGAAATTAATCGACATGATGAAAAGCATATCCATCAATGTCCCTTTGGTTGAAGCTTTAGAGCAAATGCACGGGTATGCCAAGTTCATGAAGGACTTGGTCACAAAGAAAAGGTCAATGGAGTGCGAAACTATAAAGATGACTCACCAAGTGAGTGCAATAGTGCACTCAATGGCACCCAAACTTGAAGATCCCGGGGCATTCACCATTCCTTGCATAATTGGTAGCGCGGATTTCGCCAAATCATTGTGTGACCTCAAAGCTAGCATAAACTTGATGCCATATTCGGTTTTCAAAACTTTGGGGATTTGTCAACCTAGGGCTACTTCCATGCATCTTCAAATGGCGGATCGATCTATGAAGCGGCCTTTAGGAATCATTGATGATGTTTGGTGCGGGTTGACAAGTTCATCTTGCCCGCGTATTTTGTTATCTTGGATTGTGAGGTGGATTATGAAGTTCCTATCATCTTGGGAAGGCCCTTTCTAGCAACGGGGAAGGCCTTAGTTGACGTGGAGGCCGGTGAGCTCACCTTCCGGGTGGGCGATGAAAAGGTTGTGTTCCACGTTTGCAAGTCAATGAAGCAACCCAATAGCACGGAGGTATGTTCTTCCATGGACCTTGTCACCGAGGTCATTATTGATGAAGCAAGCTCAATGATAAATGTTGAAGACCCCGTGGAAGCAGCTTTATTTAATCATGATGATATTGTGGTGGATGGCTTGATCGATAGTACCAATGCTCTAAAGGCATGGGTTCTTATTCACATGTTCCTCAAAAGTTATACTTGGATTTGGAGAATCGAAAAACTCCTCCGACAAAGCCTTCAATTAAAGAGCCACCCATCTTGGAGTTGAAGCCACTTCCACCACACCTCAGGTATGAATTTCTTGGTCCTTCTCGTACCTTACCTGTTATACTTTCATCTTGCCTAACCAAATTGCAGGTAGACTCTACTCTCAAAGTGCTAAAAATGATGAAGAAGGTCATAGGATGGACATTTGCTGATATTCGGGGGATAAGCCCTGCATTTTGATGCACAATATCATTCTTGAGGATGGAGCAAAGCCTTCCGTAGAACACCAACGGAGGCTAAATGAAGTAATGCAAGAAGTTGTGAAGAAAGAAATAATCAAGTGGCTCGATGCAGGGGTCGTCTACCCATATTCTGATAGTGCTTGGACTTCTCCGGTCCAATGTGTTCCAAAAAAGGGTGGCATGACCGTGGTTCAAAATGACAAGAATGAACTTATTCCAACAAGGACAATCACAGGTTGGCGGGTATGCATGGATTACCGCAAATTGAACAAGGTGACTCGCAAGGATCATTTCCCATTGCCTTTCTTGGACCAAATGCTTGACAAACTTGCGGGTAGAGCTTTCTATTTCTTCTTGGACAGGTGTTCAGGCTATAACCAAATATTGATTGCTCCGGAGGACCAAGAAAATACAACCTTCACTTGTCCTTATGGGACATTTGTTTTTTCCCGGATGCCTTTTGGATTGTGCAATGCACCCGCTACATTTAGCGGTGCATGATGACAATTTTCACTAATATGGTTGAAGACTTTCTAGAGGTATTCATGGATGATTTCACCGTGGTTTGGGACTCCTTTGATGAATGCTTGAACAATCTTGATAGAGTCCTCGCTCGTTGTGAAGAAACCAACATAGTGCTCAACTGGGGGAAATGCCATTTTATGGTTGACGAGGGGATAGTTTTGGGTCACAAAATCTCAAGGAATGGAATTGAAGTAGACAAGGACAAGATTGAGGTCATTTCCAAATTGACTCCTCCAACTTCGGTAAAGGGAGTCCGTAGCTTTCTTGGGCATGCGGGGTTCTACCGGCGTTTCATTAAGGATTTCTCGAAGGTTGTGAATCCTCTTTGAAAATTGTTAGAGAAAGATGCCAAATTCCACTTTGATTAAAATTGCATGAGTGCATTTGAGTTATTGAAGCAAAAGCTAACCACCACACCAATTATCACCGTTCCGGATTGGAGCTCTCCTTTTGAGCTAATGTGTGATTCGAGTGATGTGGCGGTGGAGGTGGTTTTGGGCCAAAGGGTGAACAAGATCTTTCACCCCATTTACTATGCAAGCAAGACAATGAATTCCGCCCAAATGAACTACACCATCACTGAAAAGGAGTTGTTGGCTATAGTCTTTGCAATGAAGAAATTTTGTCCTTATCTTATGGGTGCCAAGTTCATAGTTCACACTGACCATGAGGCGCTCCGGTATCTAATGATGAAAAAGGATTCCAAGGCTAGACTTATGCGGTGGGTGTTATTGCTTCAAGAGTTTGATTTAGAGATCATTGATAGAAAGGGGAGTGAGAACCAAGTTGCCGACCATCTTTCCCGTTTGGAGGAGCAAGGGAGACCTAGTGATGGGCTTGTGATTGATGATAGCTTCCCGGGTGAACAACTTCTCTTCGCTTCTATGCAAGAAATGCCATGGTTCGCGGACATCGCCAACTACATTATCACCGGTGTTGTCCCATTTGAGCTCTCTTCTAACCAAAGGAAGAAGCTTAGACGGGATAGCACGGATTATTATTGGGATGAACCGTATTTATTCAAGATATGCAATGGTGGTGTCATCCGGCGTTGTGTGCCCGAAGAAGAGCAAGGGTCAATTCTTGAGTCATGCCACTCCTCACCTTATAGTGGTCATCATGGAGGGTCAAGGACCGCTTCAAAAGTGTTAAGTTGTGGTTTCTTTTGGCCTACTTTGTACAAGGATGCTAGTGAGTTGGTCAAGCGATGTGATGAATGCCAAAGAATGGGGCATATCCAAGAAAGATGAAATGCCTCTCACTACAATTCTTGAGGTAGATATCTTTGATGTTTGGGGAATTGATTTTATGGGGCCCTTTGTTAGCTCATGTGGAAACACCTACATACTCGTGGCGGTGGACTATGTTTCGAAATGGGTTGAAGTCGTTGATTTGCCCAATAATGAGCCCCGAAGTGTGGTTGGTTTTCTAGAGAAGAATATTTTCACAAGATTTGGGACACCCCGTGCCATCATCAGTGACGGGGGTTTTCACTTTTGCAATAGGGCCTTTGATTCATTGTTTTCCAAGTATGGAGTCAATCATAAAGTGTCTACTCCGTACCATCCTCAAGAAAGTGGCCAAGTTGAAGTGTCTAATCGTGAAATCAAGAACATTTTGGCCAAGACTGTGAATTCTAATCGGACTGATTGGTCTCGGAAGCTTGATGATGCTCTTTGGGCTTTCTGGACCGCCTGCAAGACCCCAATCGGTATGTCTCCTTACCGGTTGGTGTATGGAAAGGCTTGTCATCTTCCGGTGGAATTGGAGCATAAGGCACTTTGGGCATTGAAGAAATTGAACTTGGATTGGGATACAACTGCGAATCTTAGAGTTGATCACCTCAACGAGCTAGATGAGTTCAGATTCCATGCCTACACTAGCTCTTCTTTGTACAAAGAGAAAATGAAGTACCTCCATGACAAATATGCCAAAGACCGGAAGTTCAAGGTGGGAGACTTGGTGCTTCTTTTCAATTCTAGAATTCGTCTCTTCCCGGGTAAACTCAAATCCAAGTGGAGTGTCCCGTTTGAAGTTGTGTTGGTTACACCCTTTGGTGCTCTTTATCTCAAGAACAAGAATGGGGAGATTTTTCGTGTGAATGGCATCGGGTCAAGCATTACCTTGGAAAATTTGAAGATAGCCACGTGGTGGATTTGATGAAATTCATTTGAACATGGTAACATGCGTCGTGCCGCGACGTTAAATCAGGCACTTTTTGGGAGGCAACCCAATCGTTTTTCTTTTCTTTGATTTTTGGTTGTTTTTGGTAGGATAGATTTTTGTGAACTAACAATTTATGAAGTTGATGCAGGACTTGGTGAACACAATACAGGTGAAAATTTGGATCCTGGACAGAGTAGTAAACTTCCGCTGCAGCGGTCAAAAATCCGTTGTCAGCGGTGACCAGGCGCTGGAGCGGAAATCAACCGCCGACAGCGGTCCAATTGACCCCAAAAAGAGGCTCTCTGAATCTCCACTCCGCTGTAGCGTTCACTATTTTGCTGTCGTGGAGTGCCTTCCGCTGGGGCGATGAATTTCTGCTACAGCGGTGAAGGAGAAAATACAGCAGGTTTGAAAAGCCAAAAGTGCGGTCAGCGGTATTTATCCGCTGCCGCGCTAGGTAGGTGGGTCGTGGGTCCCAGTGCTATAGTATATATATTGAGGGACCCTCTCCTTTTTACTCTTTTCACCCATTTGATTCAAAACCCTAAAAAATTTACTATGCTTTCACCCCTTTCACTGATTCATCTGCTAGTCTTAATTTCTTCATCATCTACTTCATCTACGGTATGTTCCATGTTTTTAATCTTTATTGGTTGATTAATTTTTCTTAGTTTTAGGTTATTTTGTGTTATTTTTCTTTTATTTGTTTTTGATATGGAGTTAATACAACCCTAATATACAAATTGAATGGGTAGTGTGTTCTACAATGTGAGGTGATACTTTTTGGGTTCTTATCTAGGCAAAAAGGGTGATTCATACGTGCCTTTTCATGAAAATTGTTCATAATTTGATAAACCCTAACCTAAGTACACTGTGCGCCCGACCTCCGCTGCGGCGGTCCAGAATTCCGCTGACAGTGGAGGTCCTAGCTTGATGTTTTAACTCAGATGGTTCCGATACAGCGGTCTGGTATTCTGCTGCCAGCGGTTCTGTGCAACGCTGTAGCATTCATTAAAACGCAGTCAGCGGTTTGGAAATTCAGAGAGGTCACTCTAAGAACAAATCAAACTCTACTGCAGCAGCCAATTTCCGCTGTCAGTGGTGGCCATTCGCTGCAGTGGACCAAAATTCCGCGGTTGTGAGATTCAGAGAGGGGTAGTCTGAGTCCCCTGAATTCCGTTGCAGCGATTCTTTTCCGCTGACAGCGGCTTAATACTGAATTCATTATTTCACTCGCTGCTTCTGCAATTCTATTTGGTACCTAGTTGCAATGTATTGACACTGTGGGTTACTTGTTTGCAGAGTATGGTGCGATCTAGAGGTGGACCAGAAAAGCAACCCGGGAGGGGCGACCCTTCAAGGGGTAGAGGCAAGAGCAAACAACAAAACCCATTGGGCCCAACTCAAACTATAGGGAAGAAGCAAAGGAGAAAAAGAGCAAGTCCCTCAGCATCATAGTCCAATGAATACTTTCCCTCCCGGGAAGCTTCGGAGGGTAAGAGCGGGGCAGCTTTAGCAGCTGCACTATTAAAGCCTCGGAGACTCATCAACGAGCCCACTAGCTTGAAGTCTTTCGATGATGCCTCTAGCCACTCAGCCACTCCTCTAGAAGACACAGGTGCAGCCTAGTCGGCACCTCACTCAGCAATCCCTCCTTCCATCAACCTCGAGAGTCAGACGAGGGACCTGATGATGGGAGAGGTGGAGATACTTTAGCAGAGTCTGCTGGTTTGCAAAGGACCAGAAACCCCGCAGCATGGGAGGACCGGTTTGTCTCTGAACCGTCCTACCATCAGTTCAAAGAAACGTGGCCTCGGAGATCCCTTATCCCAGAAAAGCCCTTCATCATCAAGGCCCTCCTACCCCTAAATCCCAATGTCAAAAAGAAGTTCTTAAAAAGAGAGGGGTGGGACTTCTTCAACACCCGGGTGTTTGACGTAAATGAGTTTGTGGTGAAGGAGTTCTACACCAATGTGGCATTCACCAAAAAGGGCACTTACCTCACCAAAGTTCGAAACCTGAAAATCCTATACAATGGAAGTGCTTTCAATGAGTATGCGGGCTTTGGGAGGGTTGATGAGACTCGGTATTTGGAGAAGGTCAATGAGAAAGATTTGGCTCGCCTGTGATTAGCTTCAGTCATTGCTGCTCTAGGGACTACTCCCGACTGATTGGTTGGAGGCACCTTCATCAAGAGGAATACGTTGAGTTTTGAGGCCCGGTGGTTGGGACACATTTGTCTGCAGCACATTGGACCCTGTTATACATGATAGTGATTTACCACTCTCCAGGGTAGTGATAGTAAGGTCCATTATGGACAGCATCTCGATCAACATCGGGAACATCATGTGCAGAGTGATAGATCGGGT
Organism: Nicotiana undulata; assembly: GCA_005239495.1. NCBI lineage: Eukaryota > Viridiplantae > Streptophyta > Magnoliopsida > Solanales > Solanaceae > Nicotiana > Nicotiana undulata. The sequence goes on from ML256697.1 coordinate 81,543, forward strand.
GGTGAAGAAGAATGTGTCCTCCTATCCTTTCCCCCATTTCCTGACTATGTACTTCCGAGATAACGAGGTTGAGGGGAGGGATTTTGACACCTTTATGAAGCCCCATACAGCTTTCTCTTGGTATCATTTGAAGGGTCCAGACAACCCCAAGCAAAGAGGGAAAGCTTCCACCTCTGCATCCCCTGGTACTTTCACAGCCACAGAGCCTTCCGCTGCTGCTGAAGGCTCTGTTCCTTCTAAGGGGACCACCACTGCTGTTGTCCCTGATCCTCCATCAGACCCTGCTGCACCTGCACCAATCTTAGTGCCCTCATCATCCACCTATCCTCAGACAGCCCTGAGGGTGTCCCAGACTCTGGTTGGTATCACCAACTGGATGCAGGTAACCTCTTCTAGACTGTCTGATCTTTCTTCTGCAGTGGCAGCCCAGTCAGCTCCAGCGACCATTGCATTGCCTCCTTCTCTGGAGAAGACATTGGAGAGCGTGGTGGACAACCAGAAGAAGATTCTGGAGACAGTGGAGAAGCAACAAAAGGAGATTGATCATTTGCGCAAGTATGTGAAGAAAATGAAAAAGGCTCAGGGTGCTTTAAACAAGGTGCAGAAGAATATGCTCGAAACTCAGGAAGCTTTGGTGAAGGAGTTGGCCAAGATTGCTGCTGCGGGGGACATCCCCCTTGATCTTTTGCTAGGAGAGTCTGGGACCGCTGGTCCGGTCATTGATGAGGCAGACCTTCCACCAGCTCCAGTGCATAGAGGTGCCATTCCCCAGACAGATGACATGGAGATCCAGTTAGAGGAGCCCGAGGGCCAGATTTCCACACAGGCACAAGACCCTCCTATCATCACTGGCAGAGCACCTTCTTCATATGCCCCTGCTGATCCTTCTCCTATGTAGTCTGAGGCACCTTTGGGAGTTCCTTCTTACTCTCTCTCACCCCAATCCCCTGTTCGATATTTTGGTTTGATAGCATTGAGGGCAGTGCTAGTTTTTATTGGAGGGGGTGGCCTCTACTTGTTGGTTGCTTTATTCAGACAATTTGATTGACTTTTGGGTTGTAATAACTGTGATACTCTTATTTTTCTTATTTACATTTCCGTACTTTTTATTTTGGTATGCATGTATTCAGATTCCGTACCCTATCGTATGTATATATTCAGCCCCTATTGTAAATATTCATTTGGTTTTTCGTATTTTCTACTTGATAACTTCTTTAGCTTTTTCCATTTATAGGCTAACTTCTTATTTCATTTAGTAGCTTCTTTTTAATTTGTAACTTCTTCTTTTCCTTTTTTGCGTTGTCAATAAGCCCCTAGTTTTCTTAAGGCCACGGTTCTTTCCAGGGGTGGAAATGGTGTGAACCGGGTGTCTCTTCCCTACGACAGACGCTGTGACGACCTTCTTAAGGGATTGAGTCAGTTTTTTTTTGTTTTTTTTGTTTCAGTAGTAATGAATAAATGTGATTCAAATAGATCTTCACTTGGTACCAATAGATCTACCTTCGACCTTATGGTTAAAGACATATTACGAATGAGGCTAGTTCTAGTTGTGACCTTTTGAGTCTTGAGTTGACTGAAACTATCGTCAAATGGTGTTCATGGCCACATTTGAGCTTCAAATTTGAACCAAGATTATTGTGGGCCCTCGACTCGATACTCTTTAGCAATCATATGGCTTGTGAGGTGAGGTTTGAAATTACATATCCCGAGTACCGTGCCTATAAGTCTAGAACTTGCCCCGAGTATTTGTCTAGGCGAAATCTTAAGTGAGCTCGACTTGTGATATGATCATAGGCCTTCCTTGATTACCAATTGAAATTGAAAGATATCTTTAGCCTACCGTGACAAGATCCCTAGTCAACCTTTTTGAGCCTGAGCCTACTTGTTCAAAAACCATGTTTTTAGCCTTCATCCGTTCTTTAAATACCCTCTCTTGGCACCCATTCTTTCCTTGAGCACTCTTGATGAAGAATAGGCAAAAATCATAAGTTTGGGGGAGAGACGAGGAAATGTATAGTGATGAAAGGCTTGGTTATAAAAGAAATGGGCCAAAGAAAAAGTTGAAAAGCATAGTGAACCAAAAAGGGAAAAGAAAAAGGGTGAAAGAAAAAGCAAAAGTTTGAAAAAGAGGTTGAAATGATGAAGAAGTAAGAAAAAGGGAAGAAAATGAGCCCAAAGTAAAAGAAAGAGCGACTATGAGTCTCTCTAAATTCCCCAAGGAAAAATTTATGACTCAAAGAGTCAAGAGTGTTATGTGCAAAAGTGTGAACAATTGGAGTGTTTAAGGGAAGATGTTCTACCAAAGTTCATTGTGACCAATTTCGATCCAAAAAGCCTCCATTACAACCCGACAAAGCCCTATAGGATCTCAAGTTGAGTGAGCTACATTAGTGGTGATTTACACGAGGGGCAAGCCTATGGTACGAAAGGACGGACTTGAGGCATTCTTTTTAGAGTGAAGAGAGCACCCCACGATAAACCCAATTTTGAGAGACATTCTTTATGGTGAGGTGAGCCTAAGGAGAAGTAGAGGAGGAAAAGTTTGGGATCCACAGTGATTGAGGTAAAAGAGAGAAACTCTATGACGACCTTAGTCAACTCTTGAAGCTTTAGCGTCACGTTAGATCTAGTGGGCTAGAAAATCATGGCATAAGCTTGTCAATAATTCATTTGTGTTGAGGATAGTCGTTAGTCCCAATTGAAGCTTGATGAATCACATCTCAATGGCTGAAATACTTTATCTTTTTTTGTTGCGGAAGTGCGAGTTATTTTTGTTTGCTTGAGGACAAGCAAAGCCTTAAGTTTGGGGGAGTTGATAACTAGTGATTTGTACTTCTATTTACTCCATTTTTCATAGGTTTTTGAGGCAACAATTGGCCTAAGTAACCCCAGATTTTAATGCAAGTGTTTTGAATTGCAGGAATTGAGTCGAATTGTAATTATTGATCAAAAAGAACTCAAAAACAAGCAGATCTTGAAAAGTTCAAAAACCCAGCTAAACCGATGCCGCGCTCATATTTCCGCTACAGTGTTTGTCCCTTCGCTGCAACGGATTTCTCTCCGCTACCACATTGCAAACTTCAGAGAGTTATTTTTCAAGGCCATCCAAAGCGCTGTCAACGCCAATATTACGCTGCAGCGGTCCATCCAATGCTGCAACGCTCAATTAATCTGCTGGACACGGTTGGCAAGCTTCAGAGAGTTGGAAAATCTTGGATTTCAGGGTTCCGTGGTTAGCGGTATTATTCCGCTGCCGCGAACTAGCTACCGCTGCAGCGCTATACAAATCCGCTTGGCACGGAAATGGAGGTTCAGAAAGTCATGATGCTCAAGACCGCTGCAGCAGTCATTAATCCGCTGCAGTAGAAGTCTCTTCGCCCCAACGCTCAGAATTACGCTGGGAACGGATTCTCCGTAGGGGCATTTTTGTCCAGTATTTTCAGCCATGTATAAATAGATCTTTTCTTGATTTTTAGGTTATCATCCATTTTAGGAGCACGTGAACAGTACTTGTAGCTATTTTTGGGTTATTTTAGCTTAGCTTTAACATTAGTTCTTCCATTATTATCTTGTAAATCACAATTATGAGCTTAAATTCATCTTCTACTTGCGTTTTTTCTTCATTCATGAGTAGATAGACCCATTAGCTAGGGTTGTGGATCAACCCTAGTGTGGGTAATTAATGAGTTTTCAATTTTAGATTGATTTTGTGTATGGGTGATTGGTATTTAGGTTGATTTGTGCATAAATCTCAGAATTAGTGGTTGCAAACACTAGTTCAAGCCTTAATGACTAGGGTCACTCTTGAGAAAGATGACCCAAGTCTAGGTAATTGAGCTAACAAAATATTGGGGTGAACTCAAGAGGTTGATAATACCAGTAAAATGGTGGATGCTAGAGATAGCTACACCCTATTTGAGCCAATTCATGCGGTTCATGGAAACGCCAAATTGTGCTTGAGAAAGCCAATTTTGGGCATAGTCACCCATATTACCGAGAGGTAGTGGGTGAGTACCTTAGCATGAGGTTATGCCATAAATCCCCATTACATAATCCCATTCTAGATTTTAGACCCATTAATTGCTCACCTAGGTGGAAGTTATAACCCTAGTCCCTCTATCAATTGAGAAACCCTTCAAAAAGAAATTAGTTAGCTAGTTCGTACTTTCACTTAGTTTAAAACCATATTATAATTGTCAAACCATTGGATGAGAAGTGCAATTAAAAGCATGACACACCACTAGATCATTTAGGAACCCAAGTCCCACAATCGTAACTCATTGTGGAATTCGATCCCGACCCTTCGGGTAAAAGCTGCATTGACCCCTGCCTTGCTACTATTTAGTGTTGTAGGTAGGCGCCTATCAGGATCCGATATAGAATGGGGAGTTCTGTTGAGGCATGGGTTTGGAATCACCACTTTCTATTTAGAAATGATTTTGGGCTTCCTCTTTTTGTCTTCTTAAGTGGGCCTGTGTAATATGTATTAAAATCTTGGACCAACTTGGCTTTGCCCTTATTAACTGAAGTTTGTGATGTATTTTGGTACTGGGTCGGCTCATTAGGAGGAATAGACAATTTTGAATTAAAGTCTGTAGGGATTACGTGCCTATCATCTAACCAGCTAGTTGAAGCGACTGGTGAGGGTTCACAAATCTCGATGGTCCTTCTTCAACAACTAAGTCAGCGACCATAATAGAGCTATTGATCGGCGTCAGAGCATATTGGTTTTCCGGAATGATTTTGATATCATATCTCCACGTACTCACGTCTAAATCCACCACTGATCTCAAGTGTTGTTCTGAGTTTCTTATGAAACTTCTGTCCCAAAAAGATGGTTCCTAAATTTTCTATCTTCATCAATGCCAATGAAACCACCACATTTTTCATCAATAAGCTTGAAGGTGTCCAGGGATCAAGCATGCAGTGGAACGCCGAAAGCTTTTATCCAGAAGTGCTATACAAACTCTTTTGCATCTTTTTCCAAGTCGATCCAGTAGTATCCGATTCTGATTACTTTGTGGACCAATGATTAGGCACCATAATAATTTCTGCATGTGCCCTCGTGGACTTCCCTTAGAACATATTCAGTATCTCCTGGTCCCAGACATATTGCTAATGGTCCATCGAACATCCTTCTGAACAAGGTTCCATCTTCGGACAAGGTGAATCGTGTTGCCTTTGTTCGCAGGGTTATCGATTCTTTTGCTTCCCATTCTTCAAATATTCTATGTATTTGTTTCTCCAATCCCAGGTCAAACTTGTGGAGTTTATCTCGGCGCGTCCTTCTTCGACCACTGACCTCATGAGTTGTACAACAACCACCGAATTTAGTTCATTGTCTTCAACCGATGACCCTAGGTTTGCGATGGAATCAACCTCACTATTATGATCTCGAGGAGGCACATGTTGCAACGTCCATTCCTTGAATTGGTGTAGAGTTACTTGTAGTTATTCGGGTATCTTTGCATTTGTTCTTCTCAAACTTCAAAGGTTCTGTTAACCTGATTCTCCACGAGGAGGGACTTTCATTTGAGCTTCGATCACCTCCGCTCCCAAGCCTTTGTCTAGTTCGAGACCTGCAATCATGACCTCATATTCGGCCTCGTTATTAGTCAATTTTACAGTTCTAATAGATTGTCTAACCACGTTACCTGTGGGTGGTTTTAGCACGACGCCAAGTCTAGACCTCTTTGCGTTCGAAGCACCGTCCGTAAAGAGGGTCCAGATTCCCGAGGACGTACCCGAGTTTACTAATAGTTCTCTTTCAACCTCGAGTACTGTCGTGCCCCCTATTTCCTCTCCTTTCGGATCAGTAAGGGTTTTTGACATTATTGGGATAACTCGTTTCCTTTTGGGAAAAGGGTATTTAAGGAATTGAAAAGTCACCACCTAACGAATTAAGGTGCGTTCGGGCACCTACTAAGGCTCATTTACAACATAGATTGAATAACCAGAGATTGGGTAAGGGCTTGAAATTACTTCAAGGGGAAGGTGTTAGGCACCATCAAAGTCCACAACTGTGGTTCCCGGCCAAACAAGCTTTGTGAATTTAAACAAGTAGCAAATAAGCAGTTAAAGCATAAACAAATAAAGGTTTTGAAAAGATTTGCAGTCTAAGCACATGTGAAATAAAGTTTTAAAAGATTTAAAGTTTAAGCACATATATAAGGTTTTGAAAGATTTACAATCTAAGCATACATGTGTAAGGGATAGGGGAGTCCTAGGTTGTTTATCCTATAAGATCACATCAGTACAATGTCCAGTAATCACTCCTCAGAAAGGGGCTACACGTGGCATTAGCGCACCGGTCATCATATCCATATCTACCCTTTACCCCACCCCTTAGCAGTTATTAAGCGAGTTTTATTTAACGATATCTATGCGTGCTGTTACCCATCCCTTCTTAATGGTCCTGGAGGAATTTTTAGGACCTCTAATATAGGCAGTTCTAGACATAACCCCTAAGGTCTTTTAAAGGAGAAAATTCTAGGCGACAGACAAGAACAAATAGGACTTAATAGATAAAGGCATGAAAGAAGCAATTAAGAGGCCCAGGTTTACCTCCACAAATAATGCACATAAGCAGCACGTCTCAAACACAAATAAGAGGCATTTTTATTAGACAGGATCCTAAGGCATGATGTCTAAGTGAATATCAAAACACAGAAGATACGCAATTTTGTTTTATAAACTCAGGAGCAGGGGCCCTAATCAGTTTGCCTACTGATTTTAAGCATGTAAATTGTTAAGCAGTAAACACAAAGAGAAAACAATTTTTTCAGTCTTATAGAGATTGAATGCCTAAGGCTTGCCTAGGCGTGGAATCATGCACACTAATCACCAGAATTATTAAAACAGTTTAGAAGTTGTTCTACCTAAAGCATGCTGTTATAAGTGTTGTAAATCTGAGATTACAGGGATTATTACCAGTTTTATTTAACACAGGATAATCATATGTGAGACTGTCTTATGTCCTTTTCATGCATCAGTAGTGTAACTAGGCGTTTTAAACAAGACCTTAGAGCATGGTATCTAATATGCACATATAGATGCAGAATGGTTAAGACATGAGTCCTAGAGGGAGGATCTCTAAATGCGCAAAAAGTTACAGAGTTATTAAGACATGATTTTGAATGCACAGGAATAACAACTTTATGTTAATGCTATTTATTAACCTAGTAGCAGGATTTCTAAGCGATAAACATGTATTAGTGTCAATTGAGATGCTGAAGCAGTAAACCTAAGAACATGGTATCTAATGCATGATTTGAATGTATTGGTCCTAAAGCAGGGATTCTAATGCAAGTATAGATAAAGTAAAGCCTATAACATGCTTTCTACCCCAATGATATTGATAAAACTACATAGCTACCCTCCCCATTTCACTAGCCATCCCCAAGATTCGTTTACAATAATTATTACAAACCAGTATTTGAATGAATTACATAAGTAGAAAAGAAAAGAAGAAGTTATACTATAGGGAGCCTGAAGCAGGCCCAAATTTCATAACCTCAAATGCCCAAGTGTTTCATAGCCTTTTCATGTCCGGGTGTGTCAGAGTTCCCTAAGGACCTCAAGGATCCCGGGCAGTGCTCACACCTAGATTATCATAACCAGAACTGAGTAAGTGCAGTGTGGAAGATCCAGCCCCAGTGCATCAGAGTTCAGAGGGATCTCACAGGGATCCCAAAGCAGTCACATACTGGGGGAGGGGCAGAACTTAAAGACCTAAGAGTAGAGTGAGAGTGTTTGACATAGTTTTGAAAAGGTTTTAATAGGAGAACAGTGTTGAAAGAGACTCAGTTGAAATAGTTTTATAAAATAAGAGAGAGTTGTTCAGTAAAACAGTTTTTTGATAAGAGTTGTGTAATCAAACAAACAATAAATCAAACACAGAGCCAAAACAGGTTCAACAACACTCATAGAACAAACCTTCACACAAGGGATAATTGGGGATTAGGGACAAGTAAAGCATGTATGATGAACACATAACAGACAGAAGTCCTTTGCAATTAGTGCAAACAGTAAGACATGGATTCAGGAGTGCTAATTAGAACATAGTTACAGAATCAGGAGTGTTCTATGGGGTTTCATAGGAGTTGGGAGATAGCTAATGGCATCAACACAGTATGAATTTCAGAATCAACATAGATACAAACAACTTAGGATAACAAAACTGCTTTGCAAGTATAAGTGCATACCAGAACTGGATAACAAATAAACAAGCACTCAAGGCAGGGTAGAATCACATTGAGACAGACTATAAGTTTACAAGAACATGCTGGTCCTGAAGGGAGTAGGACATAAAATAACATGTTAGATGAAGCAGTAAAGTAAACATGTCAATTACATGTTGAACAACACAACCATAGATAGAAACAGATTAAAAACATGATAAACTGAAACAGTGAAAGAAACATGTTGGTTTTGGGACTTGAATTGAAATCAGAACATACTAGTAAAGAGAGAGTAAACACAAAGTGAAGAATAGGAGAGCACGATAATTAGCCTTGGCTTGCAGTAGGCTAATTCAGAACAGTAGCAAGTAACAAAGAAAGAAAGCAGAAAGCTTCGAGTGTGAGAGGAAGTTTGAACTAATATGTTCGTGTGTGTACACTGTTAATGAGAGGAGTATATATAATAGTTTGAAGCTAGGTAAAATAAGGTAAGAATCACAATTGTACAGTAAATTATGGAACTCAGAACCAATTAGAATAAAATCAGTATAAGTACTCCCTTAATTAAGGGAGTCAACTTCAAATGGTAGAATACAAGTAGCAAATAAGGAAAGAAATCAATGTGTAACTGGAGCATAACAGATAAGAAAATAATTCAAATAGTGCAAGTATAGAACAAGCAATTAGGGCTAGGTTTAGAAGATTATAATTAAGGAAAATACACAAGAATCAATTATCAGCATAGTCAATCACATAATAAGGCAAGAAAATAACTTAGAGGTCAGAAATATGTAGAGAATATTACCATAGGAGATCAGTAAAGGGCATCAATCACAGGAAATCAGGGATTCAAATAGAAGACAATATTAATTAAAGGAAATTACCAAAAATCTCTGTGAATGAACGGAATAAACATAATATAGGCAGGGAGAAGAAAAAATCAGAAACCCTAATGAGCATAACGGGGTAGAAATCACAAGAAATCCAGAACATATTCATGAATAACGGACATGCGAGCAAATTAAACGAACAAATAAGCAAGGACAAATCTCATAACCCAAGATTAAGACCAAATGACTTAGGCTTTTTAACATAGTTAACCAGGTTAAAGGAAAGCCTAAATAAAGCGTTTAAACATAGTAAAAATCATAGAATAACACTTAAAACCACAGAAAAAGTCATTTTGAAAAGGGGTTAAGAAACCCTAGTTATGAAGATGAAGAAACATTTAAAAATCAGAAAGATTCTTAGGGAAAACAGTAAAATAACTCAAAATATACTCAAATTTGTTACATATCTAAAGATTCAAGAGATAAATTAGGGTTTTGAGAAAGAAAACCAAGAGATACAGAGATTCCGACTTAGAAGCCATGTATCTAGCCGGAAAAATAGAAAGGTCTTACTTAGACGGGCCAAGGTGGCCTGAGAACGGCAAGAACAGACCATAGGTGTGAGTTGAACAGTCGCTGGTCCCTTGAGGACCTCAGGGTAGCAAGAATCCGGCATGGGGGGAGCCATAGAGGCTAGGGGTGGTAGAGAACCACCATTATTACCGGCGAGCGAACGGCCGGTAAGAGGAGATTAGGGTTTAGTAGAGATAGTTTGAGAGAGACGGGGAGGAGATGACGACAGAGATTGATGATAGAATGAGAGAAAGGGGGTAGGTCTTTTAGGTTAATTAAGGTAAGGGTGAATCTGGACCGTTGATCAAAGCTGATCAACAGCCAAGATTAAGACAGGATTGGGTCGAGTAAATAAAGGGCTTGGGCCTGGGGTATTGGGCTGATTTAATTAGGCTTGGGGCTGGTTTAATTAGGCTAGAATTGAAATAGTACGGGCTATTTGTTAAATACCCAATTTAAATTAATTAAAATAATTTACAAAATATCTAATAATTATAAAAAATGAATTTCATGCATAAAAAATAGTTTAAAATAATTATTTAATATTTTAAAATACAAATGACTAATTTCTGGGTAAAAATAGTATAAAATTATATGTGTCCACGACCCGTTTCCGGGTTGTGATGGCGCCTATCGTGGAACCAGGCTAGCCAAGCGTTACAACAATTCTCAATTCATTTACTAGAGAAATTTACTCATTATTGGCTCAACTCATAGAAATACGGAAATTTTTAATCATTTAAAACAGTCTAACAGAAGAAATAAGCTCCAACAATCAATCTAGGATCTGGAGTCACGCAGTCATGAGCTACTAACATCAATACAACTGAGAAATAATACTGAAGTTTTAAGTTTCCAATTTCTAATACAGGAGGGAAAATAAGGAAAAGAGGGACGGGACAGCGAACGCCAGCTGCTACCTCGTCGGCTCTGAGAGATAAGTTGTTATAACCGATCCGCGCCAAATCTCGGTGCACCTGGATCTGCACACACAGTGTGCAGGTAAGTA